>RJWH01000996.1:302557-407488 GCA_004363575.1 Solenodon paradoxus
ACCCCCCCCCCCCCCCCGGTGCAGAAAGTGGGCCAACTTAATTAGAAAAATGTAAAACCCTAGAAAAATGAAAGCTCGTTCCTCTCATGCTGTATCGGGCAAATTGCACAAATTGTACTGGTCATTTGAGTTGCAGTTCATGTTACATATGTATATATTTAATGCATTAGAGTTTTTTGTTTTGTTTTGTTTTTGCCTGTGATACCTGTTTTTCAATGAACACAAGGCATTCAGCAGGTCTGTTTGAAGATAAGACATTAAAACAAAGCCTCAAAAGTCAAATCCTGCAGCTGCATGCCCCAACCTCAGCCTTTCTGCTCTTGATCTGAGGGGTCCCCACGGTGGGTGGGAGGGGAGGCCAGTGGCACTGGGTCCATGATGCCAGCTTCCACTTCCCACTGCCTGTGCCCCTGAGGGCAGAGCGTGAGAACTGCAAGGGGTTCATGGGCGCCAAGTCTGTAACCTGGGGCAGATTCCATGAATAATGAAGACAACCTGCTTTGTAAACCATCACAGCAAGGTGAGTGTTCTGCATTCCACTGTAAAGCCAGGCTGCAGAAGCTCACCTGTGCTTTTCTGGCTCCTGATTCCACCCACATTTTCTGTCTCCTGATCGCCAGTGTATTTGACCCTTTAGATTGCTGCCTCTGAGCAGGAACTAGGTAGGACTTCTGGCCTCGCTGCCTCAGTGGTGCTCCAGGATCCCCGATAACATCACAGGAGGGCCCGGACACCTACCTTCAAACGTACACATCCCCGCCACAGGTACCGAAGTAGAAGGAAGAGAATTTTAGTCTTCCTTTTCTCCAAAGTCATGCCTCCATTTGTCAACACTATCTGAGGCTGAGCTGGCAGGGGAGCCTGGAGGGATATTCAGCATTTGGCCGGGATTGCTTCTGCTCTCCAGTCTCTAGAGGCCTGGAGGACTTTCCCTCCTGTTGCCACAGCCGCATTTGCATGATGTGCAGAGCAAGGGCTGCATAATTTACGATGCGGAAGACTGATTATGAACGAGGCTTGCATGGTCTGCCTCAGTGGAAACATAACCCGGAGGGTCACTTAAGTTGAAACCTAGCCGACATCTTTGTGTAGGGTTTTCAGCTCCTGCCCCATTTGGCAGGTGGAACCCTGCCCTACTAGAGGGACCAGGCCTCTCTCCTTGTACCGACACCCAGAGCAATGCACAGCCAGGGAACACTGTCATCTGAGCTCAGAGCAGTTGTGTTGGGTCAGCAGAGAACCCTTTGAAACATTGGAAACAGGCCCCTTCAGGTCAACTGTCACTCTCACAATTCCCTGATTCCCACACCCAGACTCTTTGTGCGTTGATGTTACCTCAGCCCCTGAATGTTGTGCCTGCATAGAACCTTGAACCCAGGTTAGCAGCCCTGGGGATGCTTTGCCTCCTGACTCAGGAAGAAATCGGAAGGCTGAGGGGCTCTGAGAGACATGGGCGCTTACTGTGCTGGTCGCTTCTGTCCCTCGTCCCATCCACCGTGCCATCTGGAAGGATCCGCAGGAAATACCCTCCGTTGCTGCAGTAGAGGAGCTTAGGCTTCTTGTAATTCCCCAGCGGCAGATTAAACCTCTCGGTGAGGGCCATGAAGGTTGTGATTTCTCCTTCGGCCATTGCTTAGCTGCTGCTCGCTGTGGCGCTTTCAAGTCTGCAAGAAAGGAAACAAGCCTGTAGAATGTGCTTCCAGCCAAGGTGCAGCGTATACTTTCAAGACGGGAAGGAGAGCCTCAGGCCCCAGGGCTCCCAGTTGGCTGGTTAACCACAGACTGCCCAGGTCATGCCCTCAGTCACCGGGCCTGTGTAGTGGCCCGCTGTCCAGGGCAGATGTCCTGGCAGGGGAGGGATTTTTCAGAGTACTTCTCGCTTCCCAATTGAACACAGCTTTGAAGTAAGCTGTGCATTTTTTAGAACTTCAAATTTAATCATTTGGCCACAGTGGGGGGAAAAATAATGTTTGGTCAGTCCTTCTGATCCACACACATCCTCAAATTAAATGCCAAAGCTGCACTAAAATAACAGCAGGGGTCTGGCTGAAACCCACAAAGGCCAAGAGGCTGCCGCTGAGGTTTCTACTCCACCCTCTCAAGGCCGCCGCTCAAGCCGGGCCAGGAGCAGCAGGTAACACTGGGCCAGGGCGATCCAGGCCTGTGGGCAGAAGCAGACGGGGCCTTTTCCCACAGTAGAGATGGCCAAGGGTTCGCTGTGAAGGCAAGTAAACTTGGGGTTTGCTTGTGGGAAAAGGACTGGACCTTGGGAACAAGGCAGGTAGGAATCTTCAGTGTTACTTTTAAAGGGCAAACTCACCACCAAAGAAAACCTGGTGAGGCAGATAATTGTGAAGGATATGCCAGCAAATGCCCATTTCTAGGGAGCCTCACATCACACACAGAAGGGAGCTGTCCTTTGTACAAAGGTCAATTTCATCCTAATTATTTTCTAATCATTATTTATTTTGGCAGAGAAACCACCATATTACATAATATGATCCTCTAGTGTTCTATATATCCACCGTATACAAATTTTTATTATTAGTGAAAAAAGCATCAATGACTCCTTTAAGGATTAAAAAAGCCAAGCCAGAAAACATTAGAATATTTTTTTTAAAGAAGGAGGAAGGCAGACAGGTAATAGGCAGGAAGGAAGAGAGAGGAGGAAGAATTTGATTATTATGTAGTTGTATTTTGTCATTGTTTTTCCCAGTCCTGGACTGTGAACCCAGGTCCACGGGCTGTAAGTGGACTCTTACCCAGGCATGGGCTTCACACCTGAGCCACCAGTGATTGCCAACATTAGAATTTTAAAGCATCTGCTTTCCCCACTGTTTAGGAGAATGAAGGGCTAATGACTACAAAGGTAAAAGAAAAGAGGCCAGGAAATAAATGTGGGAACTTTCTCTTATAAGCATGAGTAGATGCTAACTGTACATATTGATTTTCAAGTGTCCTTCTAATAGCAGTAGAATCATCATCATCAGCATACTTTTGGCCACAAGATGTCATTCTCACCATAACCCTTTGAGGCAGACACTGATGCTGTCCCCATTTTTTATAAAATGAAGCCAAGACTTTGACATGTTCACTGGCCTATAAAAGGTCCATAACTACTAAGTGGTGATGTTCGCTTTAGACAGGGTTTGTGGAAGCAAAGCCCCAATTTGCCCTTAATCACCATGAAAGGTTAAGGGACTTCTCTGATACTGCAGTATTATTAGTGGAAGTGGGGTTTTAACCTATTACCTAGCACATACATCTGCCCTCATGAGCTTATCATTCATGAAGTTATTATTTTGTGACTCAGACATTGGTTGTCACCACAATAAACTTGGCTTTGGCTGTCAAGTCAACCTTGTGATGAGACTCCAGGCTTCTCATTCTCTAGGAGAAACAGATCATCCGGTGTTGGGGAATACTGTCAACTTCCTGGAAGATCAACTAGCTCCCGACATTCCCCACACTGTCCATCCATCCATCGATCTGTCCCCCCATCCAATTACCTGCTCTCATCCAGCCATCATTTATCCATTCATCATCCATCCATCCATCTAGTCATCCTTTCATCCATCCATAATCCATCCGTCATCCATCCATCCATCCTTTCATTTATCCCTCCATCCATCATGCCTCCCTCTATCATCCATCCATCTCCAGAGCAGCCTCTTAGAGGTGCTCATGTAGAAATCAATCCTATGTTAAAACAAGACAACAATGTGGATATTTTGTCCTGGTGACTTTGAAATTAGGGATCATGTTGGAAGCTTCCCTTTGTTTCCTCTGCTACAGGCATTTTAATGTCTCTGGTGCATCTTTCCCAATCTGTAGCTTTTACTGCGAGGATCTGGGGATCATGCTCCAGGGTTCTTGTGAGCCCCAGAGAAGAAGAGTTCATCGGTCCCACCCGCTCAGGGGACCAAGAAGTTAGCACAGACATTTGAAAGCAAAAGCAAATAGGATCTATGAAAGAGATCACACCCTTTAAGAGAGGGGATGAAGGTGGGCCATATTTCAAGAGGGGAACAGGCCACCAGGAGCTTCGGGCCCAGGGTTTTAAGGCGTCTCGTAGCCCAGGGACATCCTAGTAGTTCCTTTATTAGAGGATATTAGATTGGCACCACTCATGGTCTCTTGCCTTTTTGGTTGGAGAATGGCCTCTGTCCCCCGTCCCCCGCTTCTGCTGACTCACTTCCTAGCTCTGCCACACTGGCCATCATTGTCTGCAGTCTTGGCTTTGGTTTGAAGGCTCTCCAAGGACTCCCTGGGAATTTTTCTTAGACCATAGAGATTTTATTTCAAGTCTGAACATCCCAAATGTCCCCTTCACATGCAGTGAGACTCTTTCTAGCTCTTTTCATATAGTGCAGTCACAGGGTAGACGTTTTTCTTTATGTCGATGTCTCAGGGAGTTTGCACAATGCATTGCGTTTCCTTCCCCAGGTCTCACTCTGCCAGGCCCTTCTCGCAGGCCTCTGAGTCTCTCTGTGCCCATCTCTCTCTCTCTGTGACTCTCATTCTGTTTCTCTGTTCAACAGTTTCCCCTCCCGGCTTGACTGTTTCCCTTTCACTCCAGTTTCTCATCCACTCTTTTCTGAATCCCTTCTGATGCAAAGCATTTTAGCACTTGGAGTTGGGGTGGCGGGGGCGGTGCGGGCATCGTAACACCTTTCCATTAATATACAATAATGACGTGATCCTCTTCCTTAAAATATAACTGAAAGATAGTATTTTTAATTTCATTAACTTTTCCAAGCACCTGTAAATTAAACTTTTAATGCTACTGGAGACAATAATTAGATACCAGTGGTTGCCCCTTAACTGTACAAATAGCCATTTGTATTTTCAGCCACAGGTGGGCAGAATTGTGTTTCTCATTGTCCCCGGTTTCCTGCGTCAGAGTCCCCGTGTGCCCGATTGTATGGCAGCTGTGTGGCAAGGGTGCCTCTCTTCTGGACGTTCTTCAAATGTTGTGTGTGGGTTTGGCTCTGTCTTTTTGCACTTTCGCTTCCATCCCTTTGGGAGGAAGGGGAACGGACGCCCCAGGAGGCTGGCTGTGGCTGAGGCCCCAGCTCTGGCCAAGGGTTACCTGAATGCTTACGTTCACCTGTGTGAATAAGCTTCCGGTGTCCCTGATCACGCAGGACTGCAGCTCTTCTCTCTGCCTGCTCCCGGCATGAGAGGGACAGTAGTAGGGTTGCCTTCCTAACTTCCTATTTGTTGGCGTCACCCTTGAGCTCATACCCATGCCTGGAAAGGCGACTTGCTGACTCCTGAAATATGTCTTGAGTCCATGTGAAGCTGAGAGACAGTAGCAGTGGGATTTATGCGTCAGCTTACACGTCCAAAAAAACGGAATCCCTTTTAGTTGCTGAAGGAAATCCTGGGATATGAGAAGCACCCTCTCTCCTCTTTCCTTCATTTACAATTTACCTGTATTTCAAGTAGTAGTTAGTCCAAAGTTCCTTTCCAATTCAGTATTTGTTAAAAGATAGTACTAGCCATCAGGCAGCAGCCTTAGCAGGTCCTTAGGAATTCACAAGAATTGCTCTAATAAATGAATCCATTAACTATCTGGAATCAGACATCAAGGGTAATGGAAATTTATAAGCTCTTCTTGTTGTTACAGTTACCTTTTTTTATTGATTGTTGGGCAGGGGTGTGTGTGTGTTGTGGGGGATGGAAAAGATCGAACTCAGTGGTCTCCATGTCCTCACTGTGTGCTAAGGCTAGCCCTTTGAGATTTTGGGTGCTGGTGAGATTTGAAGAAAACCAGAAGATTTTCTTGATTTATCAGTGACACCAGAGTGAGGGAAACACTAGGCCTATTAGAACATCTGTGTTAAGGCTGAAAAATTTTGTCAACTGTGGCCTCTGGAAAAGAACCTGGCCTCTGACTTAAGAATAGGATGTTAAGTGGACACTCTGACCCAGGAGCAGGCAGTCCCTTTCCATGTGGGAGCAACACTGTACAACCCTTAATATACGCGAGTGGACTGAGAGCCTGGGCAAATCCCTCACCCCTTCAGTGAAGTTTCCTCTACTAATCTCCCCCTGCTTACCACACTGAGTTATCTGAGGGGTTAATGGGCACAATTTTCATGACAGCACTTGGAAAGTATAAACATGTGACCTGACCTAGAGGAGTAACTAGTTTTGTGAAACTAGTAGAAATATCATGGTTAGGTTAGCTGTGATTGAATGCCTAATTTAAACTAATTTTTCAATTGGTGTGAAAACAGAGTTTTTTATTCCCTCTCATATTTGGCAGAAATCAGCTGAGCCTCTCCCCCCTCATCTAAACCACAAAGTAGAGAGGATGAAGAAAGCGAAAGGAAGCCATGGTTATGTAAGAGAGAATCCAGGTCACTGATTCACATACGTTTCTAGTTCATTGAGAGTTACCGAAGTGACATTTGTGAAGCCTACTAGTTCTAGGAAACATTTGTGCTCAGGTTGGCCCTGTGACTCAGCCAGAAGAAAGGACTTAAATTTCTAAGATGCAAGGGAAGGCAAACATGGATGCCTTTTTTTTTTAATTTTGTTTTTAACCCCTGTCACTGCTTTAGGCACTGCAGAATACCCATGAAGAAAGATAGTTTGCAAAGTGTAAAAAATCACCAAAGGTAGATGTGTGGGCATCTGTTAAGGTGACTAATTGAATATGAGTCCTCAAACCAACAATATTTAAAACAAAACAAAACAAAACAAAAACTCCTTTGGTTCCATATGTGTTCTAAGTCTTTGCTCCCTCTCTATGAATGGTACCACCTAAAAACCTTCACTCTTATTTGCTTAAGAGGTTTTGTTAAGTCAGATATGCAAATTAAATGTTAAGGATAACTACTAAATGAAAAGAAATAGAATGTGTTCATGTCAACCAGTAACCAGTAGGGATAAGGGAAGTTAAGTAAAATAAATAAAGCTGTGCTGATACAGAAGAATTCAGAAAAAAAGAGTAGAAAATCCAAAGATTGCTCAAAAGTAGGTTGCAGAAATAAATCCCACTATATATACAATCACAATAATTGTAAATGGGCTAAATTTACCAGCTACTAAATTTTTTAAAGTCCATCTAATTAATTATACGAGACAGATTTAAAACAAAAAGGACACAGATTAAAAGCAGAAGAATGAAAAGTAACAAATGTTAACAGAAATTGAAAGTTGATGTGGCTATATTAATATCAGATAAAATAGATCTAAAACAAAGAGAGTGATCGAGAATAAGTGGAACAAATCCTCAGAAAGATTGAAAAAAAAACTAAGCATGTGTATACCTAATGACAGCCTCAGATTATATAAAACAAAGGTTGACAAGTATATAAAGAGAAGTTGACAAGGCCACAGTGATGGTGGGAGTGTTTAATACTTCTCTTATAATGATGGAGCAAACAGGCAAAAATATTAAGGATGAAGAGATGAAAACACAACAAGTTTAACTAAAAGAATATGTAAGAGAACTCTATACCCAACCAATCTTCTCGAGGACACGTGGGGCGTTTAAAAAAGTGACCATGTAGCAAGTCACCAGGCTAGACGCCACACAAATTGAAGAATCTATTTTATTTAGAATATTCTCTGGGTAGAGTAGAAATAATTCCTACATATACAGTTCATGATGAAGCCCTTTCATTTTCACCTGTTTAATGTGTCCTCAGACCATCCTCCCCTCTTCATCCTCACTGTCACTGCCTTAATGCCACCCAGGTCCCGCTCACCTGGGCTGCTGCAGCGGGAAGCAGGGGTCTCCAAGCTCTGCTCTGCTGGTCGACTGCTGCTAATGTGAATCTGCTCCTCACTCCCTGCTGACTGGGTCAGTGCTCCCTGCTGCTATTAGAATCAAACTCAGACTCCACCATGACCTATGAGACTTCATCCTCTGGTCCCTACCTTTTTTCTTATTGGCCTGGTCTTCTTGTGTCCCGTCCCCCCGCTCCCCACCCCACCCCGCCATCACACCTTCACATTCCCCCAGCAGCATTCTCTCTTCCTCCCATCCTCCGCCCTTCTCCCGTGGCCTGATTATGTCATGCTCCCCTTTCAAAAATTTATCTCAAACGTTTCCTCCTCCAGAAAGCCTATTTGGACACATCCCCAGCCCTGACGTCCCTACTATTTCTCCACCCCACATGCCCTTCTTTAGCGTAATAGACTTCCTCATGCTCCCTGAGCTCTTCATTTCCTCCGCTGCAGTGCCTGGCCTTGTGGCCTTTGATATTCCTTGCTTATAATACTTCAGTGGCTCCTCATTGCTCTGGGACAAAGACCAAGACTGTGACATAGCCTGCAAGGCTCTGTGGGGGCCACACCTGGCCTCCACTCCCCTCTACTTCATCTCCCACCCCTTTCTCTCCAGACTGGCCTTCCATTTTGAACACTACACTCCGACCCCCGACCTCAGGTCTTCGCCATGTTGTTCCCTCTCTCTGGAGCATCATTGCTCTACTTCACTCACCTGGTTACCTCTTTTTTCTTTAAGTCTTAGTTCACTGGTCAGGTCCTCATGGAAGCTTTCCTGACTTCACTTAACTAGGTAGAGTTCCCCCAGTTCTCATAGGACCTTTCCACATTTCTTCAGAGCTTCTCCGCCAGTTTTTAATTACGCATTCATTCTTCTGGTTGTTTAATTAATGTCTTTCTTCATGACTGGACTGTCAGCTCCCTGCTCATACAAACCAATCTGTCTTGCTCACCATGGGGTCCCAGTCTCTGGTAAAATGCCTGGCACCTAATAGGTACTTGATAACTATTTATTGAATGAGTGAATGAATATAATTTAACTATATTTACTCGACTGTCTCCTTCATTAGTCTCTGAGGCCCTGGGACAGAAACTATGCGTTTTCTTTCTAGCTCCAGCACGTAGCAAATGTCTACACGTAATTAGTGTCCTGTGCATGTTTGGTGATTGAATACCAGGCTAGTTCCTTCTAAGGCGACTCTAGTAGAAACATGTTATCAGGAGAACTAATTAGAAGGTGATGTCTTATAGGTATTAACAGAGAAGTTAAGCCAAGAACCTAAATGTATTTTAATTGGCTTCATATTTGGCTGGACTACCCTCACGTTGGTTAAAAAAAGGCCTAAACCTTGTTCCCATCTTCTAGAAGAGCCTTACTTCATCAGAAATGTTATGGAAATAAGGATCTCAAAGGAATGGATCAGATAGTTTGGGCTCATCCTTATCTGACCAAGAAAAGGGTCATAGGGGTTGGAAAAAAAATTCCAGGTGTTGTTCTATCTGCCAGGGAATGTCAGGTTGACAGGAACCCACCTCCCATCCTCTGGCGAAGGGAAGCCTGCCTGATGAAAGGGAGACAGTGTGTTCTTCTCTGTCTTTTCCCTGCCTCACCCTCTGTGATCTGTACCAAGTCTGAGGTAGGATTGCCGCCATGGCTGACTTCTGGGCCAGCATATTGCATGCTGCTCTCAAGCTGATTCTGTTACATGAGCTGAAATCTCCACTTCCAAAGCTGGCAGTAAACATGAACATGGGAGGGGATGGACTTGACAAGAGGGTGCAGGAGATAGCTCCTGCAGGTTTATAAAATCAATCGTTTAAATATTCAAGAATTTTGCAAGCCAGTTGTTAAACAATTAGTAGCTTGAACTCAGCCCTGGTGATTGTAGTTACACAGCAGAAACCGGCAAAAGCTATATGAATCAGGACTTTTCCCCCTTTTCCTCATGCCCTTCCCTGTTTCTCCCTCCCTTCCTTTTTTTTTTTTTAAGGAAAGGTGCAGGCAGGCATGAAGAGAGAGAGGAGGAGGAAGCGTCTTAATTTTTTTATTTAGTTGTTCACATTAATTGTTTTCCCCTGAGCCCAGGACTTGAGCCCAGGGGTATGTGGCTTGCTCATTTGGAGGCAACCGACTTAACCACTGCTCCACCAGGGTGCATACCTCCCTTCCTTTTGTATGATCATAGATTTACCAACACACTCTAGACTTGGGCTGGAGTGCTGGCTGGGCACTCCACTAGCTTAGATGAGAGAGACACTCGTCAGTCTCACAGAGCCTGTTTCCTCATCTGCAGAATGGGCATACTGCACAGACTCACTCTAAGTGTTAAAGGATGATGCACATAAAGTGCCGAAACCAGCTCTTGAAAACTTGTAAGCATTCAATAAATGACAGCTTTATCATTTCTTATCATTTATGTACCTTATTTAGGATTGAACATACTTGATTATTAGCATTTAGTAATATTTGAAAAATGCCATTTTCTAAGCACAAGGTAGATTTTTCATTGTTACTCTTATGTAATGACATCCTCTTCTCATTTGCTTAGGTGCTAAATATGGTATACCAGTGACAAGTCCTCAGTACATTTCTTAGGAATATAGGAGTTCCTGCCCAAGATGATAGAGTCTGTGAGTTCAGTAGTATTTCTCTCTTCTTCTTTAATTTAAGGTTCTTCTAATCTTAAAGAATCCCCCAGTCACTGTGAATAAACTGTCCCTTGGCTTTCAGAATCAGTGATCATTTGAGGGACATTAAGGTTGTCATGTTCTAGGAGCCAGGCTTATACTCAGCACCTGCTGTGGGCGGAGTGCTGCAGATATCCTGGAAGTTTAAAAAAGGAGAAGAAAGAGAAATAAAAGACAAGGAAAAAGTAAAGGCCCGAAACCCTTATTCCATAATTCTGAAATACAGAAGACTAATAACTAGATGTTCTCTCATAATACAAAATGTGGCAAAATCTGATCCAGACTGTTCTGAAACTGTTTTTAAGTCTTTATATATCTCACCCTTTATTAATATTTCTATACTCTGATAACAGAAGTGCCATCTTGTTTGATTATAGACTACTGACTCGGACCTCACTGGACTTGTTTCATAGCATACTTTTAACATACAACCTAAAAGCCCCTACATTCTGAATTCTGAAGCCGATCCAGCTTTTCAGAGAAGGGATTATAAAACCCCAGTATCTGCCTTGAAGGAGGTGACAGTCTGGCCATGCCAGATTCTTGAAGCCAGGCTTCAGGTCCAAGGGTCATAGATGCCTGGTTCATGTGGCCTACAAATGCAATCTAGTTCCATCAAGTGCAAACTAGATTCATGCCATCTAGTTCCATCACTTCACAGTTGAATTGCAGCCTCAGTTCTCAGACTGCTTCACGAAGAATAGAAAACAAGCAGATGCACACATCCCCAAGAGTCTCCTCCAGAATCCTTTACTTCTTCCCTTGATTTTGGGCCTTAATTCTCTGCCATATGGCTTATCTCCTCCCAGAGCATTTCCTCTTGTGGCACATCACTCAACCGAAGGTTAGGAATTC
Source organism: Solenodon paradoxus (assembly GCA_004363575.1). NCBI lineage: Eukaryota > Metazoa > Chordata > Mammalia > Eulipotyphla > Solenodontidae > Solenodon > Solenodon paradoxus. The sequence continues at coordinate 313,847 of RJWH01000996.1, forward strand.
TTTTAAGTGCTCAGAGAAAACAGCCTCTACTCTGAGAAGGAAACCAGCGCGCTCCCTGTGCTGTGCTGGCCCCAGCTCTGTCTGCCCTTTAACGGTACACCTGGCGCAGAGCATCCTGCAGGCTCTGGGCCATCCCGAAGACATGCACACGTCCTAAATGGAAATATCCTTCCTGCAGACTGATGCTTTAAAGCCCGGGGCGTGGAGCCAAATGCAAAGTGATTCTGCAGGGGCTCTGGCCGCCTGCGCCTGCTTCCTCTAACCTCCTTTTATTGATGTGTCTCCAAAAATCCTTTGAATCTGTTGTGCCAGTTACAATCTCCAGAACCAACCCAGCAAGGACATTCCTTTCTCCAAGTCAACAGACCTTCCAGCTCCAAGGAAGATGGTTTATTTGCTGTTTTCTTTCCTTTCTTCTTTTCTCCTGACCTGGAAAGTCTGACTTCTCCAAAACTCAGTCTTTTGAAGTGTCTTGTTTTTTATCTTTTTGGACACGCTGAGCGCATGCCTGACCACGTTTCCCAACAGCCTACTCTGGAATACGTATAAATAATAAAACGTGTCCATAAATAATAAAATAGTCATCTCTCCTTGAACATTTACTGTGTAGCAGGTATAGTCCTAAACACTTTTACATGAATTATTTAATTAATCCTTAAAGAAATTCTGTTAGGAAGGCATTGCTTGTCCTTTCTTTCGTTTTTGTCAGCTGGGAGATGAATGAAATATTTTCTCTGCAATTATCTACCCTTTCTCGTTCTATGTCCCAGAGTTGAATAGAACAAGGGGCTGCCCTGACTGACTTCAAGGCATTGCTTTTTTTATCCGCCATTTGCAGCTAAGGACACCGTGGCTCAGCGAGTTTAAAGGATGTTTCTAAGGTCACAGGGCTAAATAAACGATAGAGCTGAGATCTGCAAGTAGGAATTTCTGACTCGAGAGTCCGTGATACTGGTTGTTAAATAAATGTGAGAAAGAAAATGAAGAGCCCTTTGGATTAAGTGACCCTTAGCTTTTCTAGTCTTTGGAACCCACCAGCCTCCATAACTTGCAAGCTCCATCCACCCACTTCTAAAGGGGATACTTAGTTTCTTTGAATGGAATCTTTTCAGGTTCCTCCCTGACCCCGAGACTGTCCCCTTCCGCAGTGGTGCAATGCCCCCAATCTGGCTTTCCTGATTGTCACTCTGATGCTTCCCCCAAATGACCCAGCATCAGTCAAGTCCACAGGGCCTCTGTCACAGTAGAGTCATTTGCTGTTCTTATAAAGGGCTGCAGTGAGGCCACTGACCCCCAGGGAAATGGAGTGAATGGCTGGGTCAGAAATGCCACAGAAAAGGGACGTTCTCATAACTTCGGAGTCAGAGATCGCAGTTTGGTTTCTGCTGTGTTATTAACTGCTTCATGAGCAGGGAAAGTGTTTAACCTTTCTGCTCCTCTGCATCCTGACCCAGGAGGAAAGATGAGACCAGGCCTGGGAAGGGCCTGGCATGTTGTGAGCGCCTAGGAAGTAGATATTGTTATTGTTGTTAGTAGGAGCCTGTGTTTTAGTGTGTTGATTATTTACATTTGGGTAGCACATGGTGTCTCACAAAGCATTTTATCTGAATAAACAGGTATCTGTGGGTGTCCGAGACTATATTTATAATTATGGATTCGCTGTCCCCTCTGTTGTATGGGGTAGGCGAACTCTCCCCCTTTTTCTGTAGCTAAGAGAACTGGGCTGAAGAGATTGTACAGTTCATCAGAGCAGATCTGTGACATACCCAAGACCAAAACTCCCAGCCCCCCGACATCAATTCCTTTTGTCACCCCTCTGTTGGGCAGTCCCATTCCAGTCGCCCCATGCTTCCTCAAAACATTCAAAAAAAAAAAGGGCAAAACTCACGTTTCTGCCAGACAGATGCTGTCCAGGCGTCTCTGGAAGAAGGGCTAACGATCCTAGCGTGTGGGTTGGTGTTTGAAGGTGCTTGGATACGAAAGAGGAATGTAAACCCCATGGAGCTTGTTTCATGAATCAGAATCTATTCTGGATCTTGAAAGTAGGCCCAGAGGCCCCGACTGTGCCCCTGAGCTTTATTCCTACAGAGGCATCCAGCTCGCTGCAGGAAGCAGGTACAGGAAGCAGGCAGAGGAGGGGACCCAGGATTTGCAAAGGGACCCAGTGGGTGCCATGGCCAAAGGCCAGGAAGAAAATAGTCACCTGCCCCGGAGCCAACCCTCCAGGGCTTAATGTTACAGAGCTTACATTAGGACAGGCGAAAACTTGTTTCCTTTTGCATTATTTCTTTTTAAGGACTTGGGCTATTTTTAGCGGTCCCTTTTACTTGCCAATTGTCTTTGATCCCATACAAGAGGTCCAAAAGGGACCAAATCTCCAGTGCTCTGTTCCAGCGTGTCTGATGGCTCTCACAGCCCTGTGACTGCGTCATTAGGATTCTACACACGGGTCCACACACTGCCCGTGATTGTCAGGAACCACATAAGTTTTATGGGAAGGTGATGGAGCAAGAGAACGTCATAGAAGACCCTGGAAAAAAACTGGTGTTTGATAAGAGATATAAGAGCTTGAAACTGGGTTGAAATCTGGTATTCAGAAGCTAAGCTAAGAGATAAAGCTCTCCCTGGTATCTAGCATCTCCAGGAAAGTACACTTGCTGTCAAGATGCCACTTACCAGAAAAATGCCAGGCTAGGTCGGTACCAATAACCACGGCAGTGTGTTCATCTGTTCAGCATGACTTCTCATGGGAGTTTTCTTTAATTTTGGCTCAAAGCAGGGTTTGATTTTCTCCCTTCAACTCCTCATGGCTTTATCATTGTTTCTTTTTTCCTTTTTTTTCTAATTCACCTTGTAAAGCCATTTATAACCTCCGTAGTCCACCGCGCCTCTCTCACGTTTTAACGATCAAAGCACCACCATTCTGGGAGGGGTTGTTTGAAAAATGGAGAATTTCTACATTGTTGGCCTTTGAAAGCAGATTAGGCAATAAGAGGTAGGAGAAATGTCAGAGTGACTTCTGACGTCCCTGGGCTGCCATCTTTTAGCGCATAATTCTGCTTGACTTTCAAAGATCTTGCATTCCTCAGCACCTCCCTGGCATCATCAGACTCAAAGGGCTCCTCCAGATCCCATAAATCTAGACATTCAGATGAGCTTTCTGGTGGAGCAGACAGAAGGCAGAACATCTACCATTTCATGACACTGTTCTTGAGTAGTGATTTGACTCTGAGGTCAATTACTTTCTGTAGGTCTGTGTGATAGAATGTACATGAGTACATTCTTTCAAACTTGCCCTTCACAGGAAGAGTCATTGTGCTGTAAAATTTCCCAGGGTGTTTGATTTGGTTTGCAAAAATTCTTACCAATATGGCATTTTTGATGACACGCCTGCCATGTTAGTGAAGGACTCTGCCTCCCTGAGTCTCTGTTGTGCCCACCCTCACTTCCTTCATTTCTCTGCCCTCTAGTTTAGAACCAAATGTATGTCTTGCATAACATGTATGATAATTTATGATTTTAATTATGTGTGTGAAATAACGGGAAACATGTATTGGTTTGGCCTTGGCACAGGGCTCCCAAAACTCTTGTGACTTTCAGGGTGATAAGTGTGTCTCTGGTATAAAGAGGTGACTCTGGGCAGACTCCTGGGTGAGGACTGCTCATTGGAAAGAATAAGCCATCACCAGAAGCATGACGCTTTCAGCCCATCCCCCATTGTCTTGAGAAAGAAGTGGAGTTAATAATCGTTCATGCCTAAGAACTAAGCCTCTGTAAAAATCCCCTAAAGGTGGGATTTGGAGAATTTCCGGGCTGATGAACTCTGTGAGACCCTTCTCACAGCTTTTGCCCTAGATAGCTCTCCATCTGAATGTTTCTCTGTATCCTTCATCGTATCCTTTCATAATAAACTGGCAGATAGTAAGTAAACTTTCTCTGAGTTCTGTGAGCTGCTCTAGCAAATTAATCAAACCTGAAGAGCGGGCTCAGGGGAACATCTGAACCCTTCATCTGTGGGGTCTGACACTCTCTCTCTGCACGTAGTGTCAGAATTCAGTCACACGGTAGGACACTCAGCTGGTGTCCCAGAATTGCTCGTGTAGGGAAACTCCCCACCCATTTGGTGACCAGAAGTGTTGCAGGTGAAATGTTCCATGTGAGTAGCAAAGGAGCCACACCGGTGGAAAACGGAGTCATCCTCTGTTTCCTTGTTGCTGACTGTCCCCCTCTAGTACTTTAAACACACACACACACACACACACACACACACACACACACACACACACACACACAGTACACACCCACTCCCCCCAGAAACGGAAGCCTCGTGAGAGCTCCCATCTGGTTTGTTTTGCTCACAGTATGTGGCCTGCAGCTACATCCCGGCCTGACACATAGTAATTTCCCAAGAAATATTTAAGAGGGAATGAATTATAACACTATGTTCTTAAATAAAACTGTTGGGCTTAAAGAATTTAACTAATCAAAAGTGATCCCTAATGGAAGAAGGTGGTATTTATGATAGTAACCTGAAATTATATACTTTTTTTTTTTTTGAAAGATACAGGCAGGAATGACGGGTGAACAGACAGTCAAGCAGGCAGGGAGAGAGAGGAGAAAGAAGCACTTTATTTGTATTTAGTTGTTCATTTGATTGTTCCTCCAGCCCTGGGTCTTGAACCCAGGACCTTGGGAGGTATGTGGGACTGCTCCCTGGGTGTATGAGACCACTAGGCCACCAGGGTGCATTGAAATCATATACTTTAAAATGCAGTGAAAAGTGTTTGTCAGAGAATAGTGTTCGCCAAGGAGCCGGCCTACTATCCAAATGGGAATTCTAATAGTCTGAGGCTTATCACTTTTTTGTCTCTCATTTTCCCTTCCATCTAGCCATTCTTTCTTTCTCCTTCTGTTTATTAAATGCTGATCAAGTACATGGCAGGCATGGTAAAACATGGGTAATACTGTACCTACCTCATAGGATTATTGTGAGAATTAAATGAAATCATTTCACTTAATCTGAGAATTAAATGTCATTTTGCCGAACAGTTTTTGGCAAAGTCCATTAACACTGTCATCAGAAATATTTATGGAGCAGCTATTGTGTACCTCCTGTCTCCAGATTAAGGAGAAAGAATGCCGTCTGTACCACCAGCAGGCTTATGAGGATTTATGTAGTTTTATATCCCTAATACCTATTTTCAGAGCAGAAGGCTATATAGAGGCCAGGAAAGCAGTGAGGAACAAACCATCAACATGGAAAATACAGACAGGATCAATATGACGGATATTTTTCTCTTGCCTCAGGCTCCTTCTTTGACTTGGCACAGTACCTTTTCTGTCGTTTTAAAAGAAATCTGGTATTTTGTTCAGGATGGATTTATTTGCATTTAACTTGATTTTTAAGAAACGTTACATCCCAATATTATTGCTCTTGATTTCTGAATAAGTTTTGCCCGCAGAGCAGGTTGTCTCACTAGATCCCAGCCTTGTAGGTAGGCTTCTCTAAGCTCTTAAAATCAAGCTGTCTGGCTGTGGTTAAGGGCTCTCAAATTTATGTAATTTTTACTCACTGTCAACACCCCAGCCTGTCTCCCATCAGCTCCTTTCTTAACTTCTGAAAGAGCACACTCTTCTGTTCTTGGTCCCCTCCAGACATTTCTCTGAAGAGACAGATCTTTGAAAACCTATGCCAGATTGGTCACTCCCTTGCTGAAAGTCATCTGTGTTTCCTCTTTCCATAAAGTCAGGTCCAAACCTTCCTGTGGTCCTGTATGACTTGGTTTTCCCTCCCGCTCTCCCTGTCCTTTGCCCTCTGCATTCTGTTTTCTGACCCCTGCTTTCTCCTGGGCCTTTGAATCCACTGTGGGCTTCCCACATGGCTGCCTTCATACAAGTCACCTCCTTCCTGGCAATGCCCTTCCCAGAACTTTCTACCACTAGTTTCTACTCACCTTTCTAGGGGTAGCTGAAGCACCCCTCTTCAGAGGCATTCCTGCCCTGCCCTTCTAAGTCCTCTTTTCCCTCTGCTTCTATTATTTTCTTTTGTTGCCTTCTGTTCTTTTCCTTCCCAATAGTTCCCATTAAATTGTTTGTAATGAATTATATCTCTACCTGTGTGTTTGCTTGTCAAAATCTTTCTCCCCAACTGGACTTCGCCTACTTGGAGACAGAGTCATGTCCATTTACCATCATCTCCCCTCTCCCTACAGGATGCCTGGCACAGAGGAGCTGCTGACTTATTTGTTGAATGAATAGGGATGGAAGGAAGGAATAAATCAATCTTTAGTTTCAATCTTGCAAAATTTTAACCTAAGGTCCCTCACACATGAAGGAACTTTCATGCCCCATTCTGGTCTTTGTTGTCATGAACTGTGCTCTTCTAAAGTAGTTGTTTTTCCCTGAGATTATTTTTACAGAAAAAAAAAGGTGAAGCAAATATAGAGATAATTATTGATTCTCATTCATCAAGTCCCTGCTCCCTATCACCAGCATCCTCCTGAGAGCCGGCTGCAGAATTCCTGGGAACCACAGGAAAGAAGTCCACTAACCACTTGAAATACTCTTATGAAAATAGACCAGACTTGACCTTCCTCCCGTGGAAGGGCCTCTTTCCTCAGGGCTAACACTGCAAAGAAATGTGTCTGCTTTTAGGAACCTCCCACCTCAACCATCCTCCCAGCAGGGTTTATGCCAACTTGCTCAGAATCCTGTTCTGAAATTGTATCGCCACTGCCTGTGTCATCACCTGAGCAGATTGCTTTTATTCTTTCTTTCTGTGCTATTGTTTTATATCAAAATGATGAAACAGACAGAATCCAGGCCCGGGGGAGCTATCAGGATACTGGCGAGCCCAGTGAGATGCCCTTAGGGGTACTTGAACCCTCCCCAGAGGTTAACATCACTGTCCTCGGACTTTATCGTTTTGATCATTAGCCCCTTACCAAATTCCTTTTGCATTTTATTGAAATCACTGACAAGCAGTTTTAACTACATTTAATTTCCTTACTTAATGGAAACCCTTTCTCACTAGTAGAAATGCAAAAGTGTGCCGTACAAAGCAAGCAGTTGTAAAGATGAATGCAATGAAAAGACACCGTCTTTGACTTTTGCTTGCATGCTCCTTCCTGCCTGCTCAGCTGTTTTGGTTACCAAGAGAAAAGAGCAACTCTTCTAGGGGAGTTGAAAACCAAATTGTACCAAACTCAAGCTTCTCCTTTGAGTGACTGAATGAGTGAAGGAGATCTCAAATGCTCCCTCTCTTTGCGCTGGTCTCGAAGGATGTTTTAGGACCTCTCAGAGCTTCTCTGTCAGCAGGAGCACAGGCTCCAACACTGGGGTGTAGGATCTGTTACTTTCTGTTACATAGCCATTCAGCAAATAAGCAGAGGATGCCAGTCCCCTTGGGAGCCCTTAAATCTAAGGGAGTGATGGAAACATGATGCAGAACGTGATACAGATAAGAAAGTGGAATCTTATGGATGCTTCTATTTTATAAAAAAAAAAAAAGTATATATATTTATACTCTGTTCGTTTATAACCCTACTTTACTCAATACATTAGGCATGCTTCCTCATTAACAAACATAAATCTAAGTTCCATCTATAATGGTTGCATAGGACCCCATTGTATGAACACACACAGCTATAAAACTCATCCTCCATGATTGGACGTTTAGATGGTTTGCTGTTTGTGAAACAAACTACTGCTGTCCTCCCCATAACCACCCCCTTACCTCCTCAAGGAGGATGTATGGAAATGCAGTCGCTGGGAGAAAGTGTGTGTATTGTGTTAAGGTGTTTACTCAACGTTTTCAGAAAGTTTGTACTTGTTATGGACTTTAGTTTCCTTTTTCACTCTTAAATATCTGCTCAGGGTAAAAGGAGAAATTAATTTACAAGTTTCAGACCTGCTGACTGTGCTCCTTTCGCCTAACTTGCTCTGACATGCACAGCAGCATTTCTGGACCAACGACTCACCTGAGGGATCTTTTCCAGCAGATGAGTGGGCACCCTTGCCAGAGTTCAGTGCCCTGAGGCAGCACTGGCTCCACAGCCTTGGAGTTGTCTCCGGGGCCACTTTTCTCCTTTACTGCCAGGCAATCACTCAGCTCTCACCTCCGACAGGGCCTTCCTCATACCTGCTCAAAATTCACCTCCTCCATGAATCTCCAGACATTGTTGACTTTAATGCAGCAATTCCCAGACCTCTTGGAAAATCACCTCTAAATGTTCCAGGTATGACTCCTTTATCCACCATAAGCTTGTGTACATTTACAGGACATACTTGTGAAGGGGGCCAGAGCCCCTGTCTATTAAAAGTGGGGGCTCTTATGCCTGGCTTGCAGCATTAGCATGTTGAAGGCCGTGGGTAAATGCCTGCTGAAATAAGAGCTCTGCTTGTTTCCCAGACTGAAGTGAGGCTTGACACAACCAAATAAAAAATGGCAGGCAGCTGAGAATTTTTGCTCAGTTAACAACCCAAGTGGGGCCTGTCCTTGGTTTAAAATAAGGGATGACCAGGACTCTGGGTAAGAACTCTGATTCACTCCTCTGGTATTACTGTCTTATCACTTTATAGATAAGCGATCCCAGGCAACTTGTTTCACCTCCCTGAGCTGTGCATGTACATGGACATAGTACCATTGTTGCCAAGATCAAATTTGATAGGAACATGTAAACTGACTAGTATGATACCCAGCATGTGAAAAGCTACCACACATGGTATTATTAATGACTTTCCCATTTGGGAATTCACAAGATCAGAAAGCCTCCCTCCCATCCTCCTGTGCATGCTGGGGGAATGGACTGGAAAGGCTGCTTGGCTTTTTCATGACTCCACCTTCCACAGAGGAGGGAAAATGGTTGCTTTGGTTACAGAACTATCCTTTCTGAGCTCCTCAGATCCAGGAAACAGTGTCTGCCAAGTGTTTAACCAGAGCAGGATCAGACTTAACCAGGTTGATTGCTCATTGTTTCATAAAGCCATAAAATTTATGCTTATTGTTTAGATTTTCTTGTGTCTTTTCCACTATTAATCAGTTCCATTCATTTCTTTCATGAAGCATCAGAAAGGCAGGTTCTGGGACTCCTAAGGAAGAAGTTTACACTGTATTAGGTGAGACTGGTGGTGTGCACTCACTCCTGGTTTGCACTCACTGCATGAGACTTTGGGCAGATGTCTCACTTTCCTGTGCCTCGGTTTTCTTATCCGAGGACCTCACAGGATTCAGTGAGATAATGCATGTAAAACACCTCACACATATATAGGTGGCAGTAGGCAGGAGTTAACTCATTATTGTCCTGCTTAATTCCTTTGTCATCCTCACTTTCCTGTTGCATTTAACACAAGGCCCTGCCTATGTGATCAGCTCTTGTCAGTGTCAAGTAAGTGAAAAAAGTGAACAAAATACATGCCTGATCCACCTTCTGCGGGAAGGTGTAATCCACAAACTTCCTGTTGTGCTGATTCTAAGTGTATTTTGTGGGCCTTTCTTTAATGGAATTCTTAGTGTCTGACTGGGGCTCTCAGAGTAGGTGTGAGTTCCCTCCCGAAATGTAACTTGTATTACTAGGCACAGGGCACACTGTTACCCTCTCATCCTGAGCTGCTTCCTAAGGCAGAGGAGCACACCTGCCCAGGAATCAGGTGAGAGTTCCTCTCCCAGGCTCTGGATTCACGGGGTCAGGGTGTGAGGCCCCCTGGTCTGGGTCATCTTTCTTTCTGCATCCAGATAGAGGAAAGGAATTCAGTTTAGAAGGGAGGAACCAGCTTGATTATTTTTCTCCTTTTAGCAAAGTCACTAAAATATCTCTAAATCTACTCTCCTTGTTTTCTCTAAAAGCAGCGGCCCAGGGGACACTGCCCATTTTGATATGTTTATTTTTTTTCTCTGCCTTTCCATTACTCATATTTCCTTTACTGAATTATTGTTTGTCCCTGCTGGGGTTGGGGTGGGGGGAGAAAATAAAACAGAGGCTGAGGTGGAATGAGTGAAGTTTCCAGGTCCTCCTCTGTTGTACTGCATGCGGCTGGGACGGCAGGGCCTCCTGTCCGTGGGGCTGAAGCAAAGGCCTCCAGCAGGCACACCCACCATTCTTGACTGGGTTTGGATGCTTCACTGGTCATGCTGGGGCTCAGTGGAAGGGCCCAGATTTCTCTGAACAGAGCCAGAAACCACTGCTGAAGGATGACCCGGGGCCTAATATCAACACACCAGCCCATAGTAAGATGAAATCCAGGGTGAAGAAGGCCTTGGGACTCAAGATGGCAGTGAGGTTCTGTTAGGTTTTATTTCACTCTGTTTCTTATTTTATTTGGTAAAGTTCCCAGATGTTCACAGATCTGAGCACTCATTCATGCACTCGATGCGAGCACTCATTTGAATGAGCTCCTACTATTCATGCCAAGCATGAAGAATATAGTGGAAAGCGAGGCAGAGACAATGAGGCCCTCTTAAAGTTCACATTCTAATGGGGAAGACCCACCATAAAGGGGGATTCCCAGAGAACTCAGCGTTACAGAGGCAAGTCCAGGGCGCCGTGGGTACCAGATGGTAGAAGCCCTACAGAGCCTGGGAGATGGGAAGACTTCCTGGAGGAAGGGGCATGTCTCTCCCTGAATAGAGAAGAGAAGGTAGCAGAAGAGAATGGGCAAAGGTCCTGAGTTCAGAAAGAGCCCTTGGGGAACTGGAAATAGCCCACTAGGTGAGAAGAGAGGACTGTGACTGGAGAAATGGCAGGGCCAGCTCCTACAGAGCCCCACAGGCCCTTATCTAAAGGGCTGTGGTATTTCACTGGGCATTGCAGGCTAGGGTGTGACATGATCAGATTGTACTTTTTAAATATCATTTTGACTGTTGAGTGGAGAAAGGTATTGGGGGAGAAGCAGAAGGAAGGAAACTAGATGTAATAGCCCAAGTGAGAGGTTGCGGGTCCTCAGGCAGGATGGCAGCTGTGGATACGGGGCTACACGTGTGGCCCGCTCATCACAGCCTCTCAGCCAGGATGTCTGGGGCGCGCTGGCCCAGCAGCCTTCTCTGAGTGAGACAGCACGCAGCCAGTGCACAGCATCAGGAGATGGCTACCCTACCCTGGGATTTTAAAATCCCTCTACCAAATATACCAGGACATAGAATTTTCACATGGTTCTGCTTGGGGAATGTGGGACTTAGTGACCTTCAATAGCAGATTTGGAAATGAGACATCTTAATACATGACAAAGAAGGCTGGAGACCCAGCATTTTCACTGCCTGTTCAGTCAAGCTGGGCTTTACGACTATCGTCCCTGTTCTCTGTTCTGCCATGACTCACCACCGGATGACTGGACAGATTGTCTGTCGCTCAGCTACTGTGTATGTGGGACACTTCATTTAGTCACTCAGCAGATGCTTATGAAGAATCTGCTGTGTTCTTGACCTCACTCTCAGACACAGACAGTGGCTCCCTCACAATGCCTCCCGGTGCCCCTGGTGCTGCGAGTGAGTCCGAAGACCCAGGAGCCCGGTATCCAGTTCATCAGTGGCTTCTAGCAGGAGTGAACTTATTCCAGTTTGCAGGTGTGCTGAGCTTGCTCGCACCACTGGGCCTCTGAATTGCCTTTGCCTCCGCCTGCCTCTCTCCTTGCCAGCGCCCTTGCCCACTGTCCACCAAGCCCCACGGCATTCCCGCTTCTCCTTCAGACTTCACCTCAGTGGTTGCTCAGACAAGCCTTCCTTGACCACCAGCCCAGGTCCGGGCCCAGTCCCAGCTGGTGCGTCCCACCCGCTGTATTTCTCTGGAGGGAGCCCCCACGCCCGCATGGTTCCCTAGCGGGGTTATCGAATGCATCTTGACTTTCCAGTCAGGTTGACCAGGAAGCTTTGTGGGACATAAAAAGGGGACCATGGGGCAACGAGGATGAACTGTCTAGTTTGCTCTTTGGTCGTGGCCTCGGTAAAAAGCCACCAAAAATCACCATGCTTGCTCCCTCTAAAGCTATGTCACGTATGTCCATGCTGTCTGCTGTCTGCTCTCTGGTTGGTTAGTTGGATCATTTCGGGTTTCTCATCTTCTTGTGTTTTCTTTTTCCTTTCTTTCTTCGAAGGGATTTATTGTTTCTCTCTCTCTCTATGCCCCCTACCCCCATCCCAGTCTGGTGAGAGTGTGTGTGTGTGTGTGTGTGTGTGTGTGTGTGTGTGTGTAACGCTATGTCCTGAATAAATCAGATACATGGAGCTACAATATATTTTTGTTATTATTTAATTAATATTTTAACAGTTGAATCAGTGTTCAAACTGGAATTTATACAAATAGAAATTTGGCATCACTCTGATAATGTAAAACCAGTATCACTAACTGCAGGAAGTTATTGTGATTGTGATAAAAACAAGTCACGTGAGGAAAGTTTACAAATGAAAAGTGATTAAGTCTAATTTATATGTCCCATCATATGAAGTGCTTTATGAATGTTTATTTCATGATTTCGCATAGTAGTACCGATTTAGCATTGGTATTATTTTCAATTGCAGATGCAAACACAAGTCTTGAGAAATCAAATACTTCCCAGGGTTAAGAGATCTTTTCATCCGAATTATCATTTAGTTTTTGTTTGCCAATGGTGTCTAGAAAGATAATCCATGAATTTCGTGGAACTGAAAAATAGACGTTGGGGCTGGAGATTATTAACTTTCAAAATATGAGTTGATGTGTTGTTTACTTTTGTAAGCAAAGATCAACTCTAAGGAGACACAGGAAAGTAAAGCAAAAAGGCAAGAGTAGAAAGGAGCTCTGTGGTGGGGGCGGGGGACGGTGAGAGTGTTTCCTGTTATCACAGGAGCCAGCGGACCCTGGGCTTCCTGCTCATGGCACGGATGCCCCTGGCAGTGACATTGCCTTGGTTCAGGGTGAGGAACGGCCCAGTAAGAAAAGGGTTACATGGAGACAGGGAAGGAAAGAGAGGAACCAGGTGCTTTGCTTCCCTCTTGGCTATATGTTATTAACTAAATTCAAATCCATTTTCCTCGTCCCCTCGACTGGGGAAAAGTGCTGTTGGAAGCCTGAGGGGATGGTTCTGCGGGGCCAATTCAGGTTCAGAAAAATCACAGGCAAGCGACTTCATAGGTATCAGCGAAGCCAGCTGCCTCGTGCAAGCACGTGACCGGCCGCTGACTCCCAACTCGAAACAGATGTCTGGGCTACACAGAGGGAATATGCAGGGCCCCTGAACTGGTAGGACTTTGTCTTGATGAGTTGGGAAAAGGACAGGAGATGGGTGGCACTGGGTGTGTCAAGAGTTGACAGCATCAGTGAAGGAGTAGACTCAGCATTGTGCTCGCTAGAGCTGTGTGGACTCCAGGAGATGCTCAGAAATTGTGCAGATCAAATTGCATTCCTGCCAGAGGAAGCCAAGTTGCTGTGTGTTGGATTGTGGGACTTTGTGCTGTCTTTGTCTGGGACGTGGAAAGAGATGGGGGTCCCCTAAGCCAAACAAGGGGGAATGGGATCGGAACCAAGATTCCACTTGGAGCTCAGTCCTAGAATCTGCCCTTCTGCTTGTCTCAGTGACATTGTTAAATGTCATGCATATAATAGATTGTGGAATAAATCTTTCTTAATGAGTAAATGATTAGCTGATTAGGTTAATCATTACATGAAATATTTTTCCGGTAAGGCTTATCAGCTAGAGACATGAATAATGAAAACCAAGCCCTCCTTGAAGAACCAGGCACTTTCACGTGCACTGCATCCAGTGCTCACAGGGAGCCCCCATTTCCTGCCCACCAGTTTAAGCAAACCGAGTTGCATTCCTTATCATGCTCTACTCTTTCAATTGTTACTTAGTTAGTAGGTATGCAGAATTGAACACTGTGATGTAATTCTCCCTTGAGGAATAACAAAGTCAAGGTAATAACAATTATTTAAGATCTAGGACTGCCTTTTATTTTTAAGATGAAGGAAGGCAGGCAGGAATGAAGGCAGGCAAGCAGAAGACAGAAAGGGAGAGGAGGAAGGAAGAAGCATTTTATTTATTTGTTTCCCTGGCCCCAAGTTACGAACGTGGGAAGAACTCTAATTTTTAAAGATAATACATACATACACACATACACACATATATATATATATATACAGGCACACATGTGCATTTATATATTTATATATATGTGCGTTGGAAAAGAGACTACAAATTATACACACATACACACAAAACTATGTTCACAGCTTAATGTGTTCTGACACAGTCATCATTAGATGGTAAGGCTACAGATAACTTTCAGTTTTTATCCTTTATATTTTTCCATAGTTCCCTCATTTTTCCCACATAGCATATATTATTTGTATAGTCACAGAAAATTCTCTTGATATAGTCTAGGGATTAGTACCCCAAGTTATTGTTAAAAGTTCCTGCCTCAGGCTTCCTGCTAGAAAAAGAAGACTTATTTGCCCCTTCGATATAATTTGAAGATTTCTTAATAGGGAGCAAAAGATTAAACATGGTTCCCATGAAAAAGGTAGCAACTACAGAATTAGGCATTTGACCCTTTAATATGAACTTGAGCAGAGAAAAACAGGTTTTCTCCTCCCACGATGACATTTTCTTCATTTGACCCTCACTTCCTCACATCTTCTGTCAACAGAGGTAAAGTTACTGTGAAACCAATTTCCATTTGCCTCCCCGCTCCCCAGCTGGCTAACCATGGGGTCTTGGCTGAGTCCTTTACCATCTTTCAGGCCTCTGTCTAGTCATTTGTAAACTGACGGATTTATTGTGAGGATTTAAAGAAACAACGCATGCATGCAAGCTTCCGGTAGCACAGGCAGCGAGGCTCACTGCTTTGATGACCTATTGGCTTGTCCCAATTGTGTTCTCCAAACACCACGCAGAGACATTTTTCTGAGTTAGTTGGACTCTGTAATCTGCAGGAATATACTGAGAACTGTGGCCTTTTAGAGTGGCCCCAGGAACATTTAAAAAAGGAAAGGCTTAAAACAGTTTGTACTTACCTACTGGCACAGAGTTTGTTTCCCGACAGAGGCGTCTAAGTCTTTGGTTCAGCAGCAAACTTCACTCACTAAGGAAACCCACAGGTGCCTGGCTGCCCAGTCCCTGTGCTCCTCAGTAAGTCAGTGCTCTCTTTAAGCTGTTCTTTTTGGTTTCTGTGACTCAGAATATCTTAGGTCATCCTGAGACAGCCTTCTCCTCCCCACCTTCCCCATTTCTACCTGCCGTCGTGGACATTTGTCATCCTTTTTGACAGCTCAGTATCTGAATCCCCGTTCTATAATTGAGGGATACCTCCCTTCTTCACACACACACTCTTCTTCTGACAGGGCCCTTCCTCCTCTTTGATGTTGGGCCCACCACACCTGCGCAGGGGTCCCATGGGCAGCCCCCAGTTCTCCAAAATCTCTTTCTGCTTGTATCAGTAAAAGTCACTCTTGGTTGCTTACAATTAAGACACCTCGCCACTTCCTGCTGGTCCTTTGTACCTGCTTTGGTACAAATGTTACAGCTATTGGGTCCCAAATCCCTGAGCTTTATGTGTCATTCATTACATATTGCTGGCAATGACCTTTAATCACAGTTGTCTGTTTATCCTCCTCTAGACAGTTAGCTCTCTGAGGACAGGGACTAAGGCTGTCTAGGCCACTGCATATCTCTAGGGAGTAGAGTGCCCAGCACATAGTAGGTCCTCAGCAAATGCTAAAGGAATGAACAAGCAACACAACCCACCACACAAGAGGGCACCGACACAACCACAGGGGTTCCACTCAGAGAACCCATTTACTCGCCAGTTTACTGATAATCTGGCTCCATTCTTGGTCTGATTCCAAGGGAAGCCAGATTTCCTTTGGGCTTTGGCAAGGAAGAGGATATTCCAGCAGTGTCGTGAGTGGGAGGGTGCGATGCTGGCCGTGTCTTGAAGTGGGTGAGTAATCCCCCGGGCAGCACTTAGCTTTAAACCCTGTCTTACAGCGCGGTCATCGCCTGAATCTCCCAGCTTAAAATGGAAAGTGGAATTACTCATGGTGAAGAGCAGACAATAAAAAAACATTTAGGTGGGGCCTGACACAATGAAGTGAGTATTCCCTAATGACTGATGAGAGCATCTCTGCTCTGAGCACTGCAGCCCTGCAGACGGTTCAGTCATAGCAGGGCTTTTGAACTGGAATCCTGAATTAGCTCATCACCCATCACCTTGCTCTTCGGAGTGTTGGACAACACTGTGCTTTTCTGTCCACAGGAGGCACGGAGAGAGGAAATGCCCCCAATCAGCATCAGAAAGTGGTATAAAGCAGTGGACTTTAAGGATTTCAGCACCCAGCAGACCTGGCTCTGAACCCCAGCTCTTCTCATGACTAGCTCTGGGACCCTCACAAGTTATTTAACCTCTCTGATCCTCAGGCGTCTCATCTCGAAAATGGGTTGAATAATAATGCCTCCTACAAGGTCATTGGAAAGAATAAATCAGACAGCTTGTATAAAGCTCTTATCACAGTGCCTGGCAGGTAAGCAAGACTCAGCAGATGCTAGCTACTGGTATTGATAGTGTTCCTTCACCGTCTTCCCCCAGAAACTTCCATTACGCCTCTGTCCTTCATGTTGTTATTCTTTTTTTTGGTCATCTCACTCAGTCTCCATCCCCTTTTTCTCCCAGGAATCATCCTTTGTGCTTAACACCCTCTGAGCTGAAACCCGGCCCCTGCTTTCCTATTCATTGCTCGCTCACCCTCTGGCTCATCTCCATCAGTTTCTACGTGTCTTTCAGCTCGTGCACCAAGATCCCACTACCCAAGATTTGACCTGTCATTGCCTCATCCCTTTTTTTAGAATCAAAAACATTAGCCTAGACTTAATCTGATTTTAATGAAAGCTCATGGACAGATTAGGCAGAAGGTCATCAAATGAGCAGAACTCAACATCCATTTCCAGTGTCCCAACGTAACGTACACACCCATATTAAGCAAAGTGGACCAATGTCCAGTCTTATGAAAGTTGGGCCTGGGGTGGAAGGGGTGATAACTACAAATGCAATCTTTTTTTTTTTTTTAAGAGGAAAGAACACACTACCTGCCTTCCTGATAACAGCCTTCTTTTAACAAGTTCATAAATTAGATTCAGACCATTTTCTTTAAGGAATTCGTCCTTGACCTAAAGCAGGCTGCATGCATTACTATTTAGATATAAACAATGACACACATGGGCTGAGAATCTTAGTAGTGTAGGGGGTAGTTCTATGCCAATAATCCAGAGGTATAATAATCATCATTCCAAGGGTTATGAAAACTTCCCATCTTTGATTACCACTGACCAGATCGATTTCCGGTTTCCATCTCAGGATATGGCCTAATCTTCACTTAGTAAAACACATTTCATGAGTAGCCTTCTGTGAGTTGGGAACATTTCAAGATGTTATGGAAGATACTGTAAAAGAAGGAAGTGGATTCAAGTTCTGCCATCCAGGTCTCACAGCCCAGCGGCGGGGGTGGCGCACATACACACATAACTCATGGGGGGAAATGGGGTGAAAGTTACAAATAAGACATCAGCTTTCATGGGAGTTCCCAGCAGGCACTCATCACCTGTGGTGGAGACGTTAGGAAGGAGAGGTTACTTGCAGTAATCTGTGTGGTGATAAAGGTCTCAAAGAGAGAGGCAGGAACGTTGGACAAAGGCTGCCTTTCGGGCTAGGAACAGAGTTGGGAAAATGCAAGGTGAGAACAGTCCATTTTGAATTAGGGATGATTCATGTATAATGGGTCTGGGGATGGCAGGTAAAGCTGGAAAGATCATTTATAGCTAGATTTTGTATTCTACCACCTGCT
The DNA here is from genome assembly GCA_004363575.1 of Solenodon paradoxus. Classification (NCBI taxonomy): domain Eukaryota; kingdom Metazoa; phylum Chordata; class Mammalia; order Eulipotyphla; family Solenodontidae; genus Solenodon; species Solenodon paradoxus. Next base: position 331,651 of record RJWH01000996.1, read on the forward strand.
CAACAGCTCCACTTGGAATATCCAGCAATTATATTGAGCTTAATGTGGCCCACACGGAAGTGTTGCGTTTCCTCACCCACCCGCCAGCTGTTTTCTCAAGTATTTTAAATCTCAGTACAGGGGACCCTGAGCCACACAGGCTTGAGCTTCAGGGGTCCACTCATGTAGGTTTTCTTGTAAACAGATGATATAAACTTTGGGTATCCATAAAAATAGTATAGTAAATGTGTTTTCTCTTGCATGCTCTTCTTGAAACATTCTTTTTTCCAGCTTACTTTAAGAGTACAGTAGATGACGTACATATAAGATATGCATGAATTTTCTGTATCTCTTAATGGAAAGGCTCCAGCCAACAGCAAGCTGTTAGTAGTTACCTTGTGGGAGAGTCAAAAGTTATACTCATGTATTTTCAACTGGTGTGGGGGGTCAGAACACCTTCCCCTCATGTTCAGATGCCAACTGTGAATGTTCCCAGCACCTCAGCCCCTAGTGAGCTCTCACCTTTACCTTCCCCATTAATTCAGTTCCAAGTTCTGTTAGTTCCAGCTCTACCACAGACCTTCAGTCCGACCTCTTCTACCTTTTCACAACCACTGCCAGCCGCCATCTTCTTACCAGCATCCCTTCTTCCGTTCTAGCCCTCATGCAGCTACTTACTTAGGTTCCAGCATACTCCCTTGCCTGCTTCGACCTCTAATGGCTTCTCATTGCTCTCTCCATGGGAAGACTGTGTCCAACAGGCTCACAGACAGGCCCCGGCCCCTCTGCATCCTCACCCCCCCTGCCTGCCATGCTCCCCTTCCACGCCTGGCTTTCCTTCTGGTCCTTGAACTCACAAGCATGGACCCTCCATGGCCTCTCTTGTGTTTGCGAGATTCCCTCAGCCGCAAATTCTCCTCTTCCCCAGACCTGTGTCCACCTTCTCGAGGCTTCCATTTAAGCTCAGTGTCACCCACAGAAGAGTCTTCCTGGACCATCCAAAAGTAACCCCTTGTCAGATCTTTCTTTTCTCAGAAATCCAGCTTCCTTTACAGCGCTTCTCTAAAACGCTCTCCAATACTGATGTTTGTTTTTCTATTTTGCTCCCACCAACTCTACTAATGTGTCAGCTCCACGTAGGCTTTGTCTTATTTCTTCAGACCAGAGCACACTCCTACCCCAAACAAGTACTCAGTTGTTATCTATGGGGTGCAGATGACTGGGCCCCACACCAGAAATCCTGATTCACTTGTCTGGACTGGGACTGGGCCAAAGAGGAGTTAATTTCTTTGAATTTTTTTTTTTTTTTCCATCTGCAGATTTTTTAACCATGTCGTACCTGGCATAATTCCCAAGTGGCTCTGATTTTTAGACCGATTCAGGAACCCGTGACCTAGAAAATGGAACTCTGTCTGCATCTGGCTACTCTGGGGTCCTTGGACCAGCACCCTAGGAATCCCCCAGGTGTGTGTGAGAAATGCAGAATGTCAGGCCCCATCCCAGATTTAAAGAGCAAGAACCTGCAGTTTAACGAGGCACTCGAGGTGCCTGGAATATGCATGTAATGTGCATATTAAATTCGAGAAGCCCTGACCTGGCAGAAATACAGAATTCCTGGGAGCAAAGGCTTTGAATGCGGCGTGTTTGCTCTGTTTGCAGGATATTGTTGTGGGTACAGCAAGCCGACAGTTGGGAATGTGGTGGCGAAGCCAGAGAAAGAGAAGTCAGAAGGAAGGGAGCATCGTCCCCAACACAGAGGTTGGAGTGCTGGGAGTGAGTGTGCTCCTCTCCTCTCGGAGAGGAGACCAGACAGAGCTGCTGGGCCAATGGGGAGCCCCAGTAGGGGCCTGACAGAAGGGGATCTGAGATGAAGCAGTGAGAAGGATAAAGAAGGCTTCCAAAAGTGGGGGTAGAAGACCAGGTCAAGGAAGGGGTGACCAAAAGAGCACATTCTTCAGGCAAGTCAAGGACCATAAAAGACCAGGAAATAACCACGGGGTTTTGTCCACAGAGATGGGTGCCAGAGTCCACACCACCTTCCCAGCAGGGTTGTGGTTGCCTCAGAGGACAAAGCGTGTCTTGAGGGCATCAGAATGGAGAGCAGCTGTTCTCCACCGAGAGACCTGAGAATGTCTGTCAGTTGGAGGAAACCTGCAGGGAGAGGGACTGAATAGTTCCGAGAGCAAGAGAGAACACCATTGGTAAGTGCAGGTGGGGTGGGGCAGGGAGGCGGGAATTCCATTTTGATTTCTGTGCTTGTTAGTCCCTGGGCTGACCTAGATGTTACAAAGAAAGTGATACCAGCCTGCCTTTGGGGAAGGAAACTGGGTGACCAGGGAGGTAGGGGCGGCTTTCCTTTTTATTGAAGAAAAACATAGAAATAATAAGAAACACCTGTGTACACTCTATGCTGATTTAACAAATGTTAACATTTTTTTCAAATTTTACTTCAGATCTTTTTTTATATAAAGGAAATGGCATTAGAGAGAATGTTGATGTTTCCTTTTTTTAAAAAAATAACATTTCCAACCCTCTTCCTCCGAGGTAACCACTGTTCCGAATTGTGTGTGTGTGTGTGTGTGTGTGTGATGCGCATGAAAGGTGAGCTCTGTGCACACGGGTCTGCAGTTTGCTTTTATTCACACAGCGTCATAGCTTGCATCTATCATGTTGAGTCATTTGTGATACTGCATACCAACAAGTCTTGTGTAAGTAAATTATGTAAGTAAATTCTGATCTCACAAACACTAGTCTATTTGCATATCTTCTGGGGTGGGCGGGGGGGGGGGCATTTGTGTTACTTTTAGTTTTTCACTGCTGTTCAAGCTGCCGTCACAAAGACCCTTGTCCATGCGGAAATGCACTTCTTACTGTCTACGCCTTTGAACTTTCTGGGTTTTAACGGGTGTGTTAAATAAGCAAAATAAGCTTTCTTTAAACATCCACAGAAAAGTGTGTCTCCAAGCACAGTCTGAGGAACATCAAAATCAGAATATTTATTATAAAATTCATGTTCCTGGGCTCTGCTGCACATCTACATTGTATAAACTCTTTCACGGAATCTGTGTTGTAATGACTCTCCCCAGGTGAGCCCTCCTTGTCCTCCAGTCTGAGTGGGACTAGGGGGCAGCTGGGGGAGGAAAAGGCTTGCAGAGTGCAGGGACAGTAACATTGATTGACAGATCCCCTGTGCCAGGCCCTGTACTGAGGCATGACTGGTGTTCTGTCATTTAAAGTAGAGGGCAGAGGGAATCCATTTATCAAGATAGTGTGTGTAAAAGGTTCAAGTGGCCGCTGCAGAGGGACATCACAGACCAAAACATTCTGTGGGGTCCACCACTTGGGGGCTCTGTGCCCTTAGTAAGTCGCATAACCTCTCTTTGAGCTTCAGTGGTTGTCTGCAAAATGATGATGGTAATAATGTCTGCCTCAAAGGAATTTTGTTACATGGCCAATAAATGTTGACCATGGGGGGGCAGGGAGAATGACACTTTCAGCTGTCGATGTACTGTGTAGTTTGACACATGATCTCATCATCTGAAGCTATAGCAGAGGTTTATAGCAACTAGACACTGGTTTGCCATCCTATTATGGATAGAAGTCTCAGATACGTAGTTTGTAGTCTCCCTATTATTCTCATCTTGTAGCTGATAGATTAGCCTGTCAGCTGTGGAAATGGAGATTTCATGTCGGGAGCAGGGGTGAGTCAGACGGGTAAACATTTTCAGCTAAGTGTCAATATTATGACTTGACACACACATGCCCTGGAGTGCACTCAGCTGCATGTGTGTCTGCGGCCACCGACCTTTCTCAGAGCCTGGAGCGGGGCCTATGGCTCAGAGAGGCACAGGGCTGAGAAGTCCCAGAGGGGCTGCCTGCCTGCAGACCAAGGGACAGTTGAAGGTCACTCAGGGGTACCCAGTGTCTCTCCTTCCCAAGTCTCAGCCCGATTCTCCCTGAGACTTGCTTCAACTCACAGGATCCTGGATCGCCCACCATGACTGAGGGAAGCGGGCAAGACCCTTGGCTCTCATTTCAGACACAGTGAGATCTGAGTCCCAGCTCTGCCTCTTAGAAGCTGTCACCTAACTTTTTTTTTTTTTTTCTTAATTAAGAGGCTACTTTTAAAGTGCAACTTTAGATTCACAACCAAGTTAGAAAGTACAGAGATTTCTCGTCTACTGCTACACACATCACCTGCCCCATTATCCACATTCCCCACCAGAGCCGTGCATTCGTTGCAGTCGGTGAAGCTACGATGATGCATCCTAATCACCCCAGTCCATAGCTTCCATTACGGTCCGCTCTTGGTGGTGTATGTTCCGTGGATTTGGATAAATGCCCCAACGTAGTCACCGTACAGAGTCCTGTCACTGCCCCACAGCCCTCTGCTCTCCCCCAGGGCTTCTCCCCTCTCCTCTAATTTCTGGCCATCACTGACCTTTTGACTAACTCTGTCGCTTAGCCGTTTCCAGAATGTCATGTAGTTGGAATCATACAGTGTATATAGCCTTTTACAACTGGCTTCTTTCACTTAGTAAATTCTATTTCAGGCTCCTGTCTGTCTTGCCCTGGTTTGATAGCTCATTATTCATCAGTGAATATGTCCCATTATATGTCCCATATAATGTCCTGTTGTGTGAACATGTTACCTTTTCTAGCCTCAGTCTCCTGGGCTGTAATACAGGTGTCTGGGCAGCATGAGCTGAGAGAACTTGGAGTAATGATGCACAAGAATGTCCATGTTAAGTATTACATACTCTACGAAATACCTTTTTCTTTGCTGTCCCATCCACATCCTGTAATATTGATCTTATGGATACTCTGCCACTTTACAGATAAAGAAAGTGAAGCCCAGGGAGGTTACATAATTGCTCGAGCCCATATATGCTGGAAAGGTCTGGAATTTGAATCCAGACATTCTGGTATCCAGGGCTTTTACTTCTCAGGGTGATTCTTAACAGGGACTTGTGCATAGAGCAAAAGCATTTCACCAAATGTTACCTTCTATTCATATTTTAGAAACAGAGCCATTTACACTAACGTGGAAGTTCTTTTCTAATGAGAACCACGAGGCACTGAGATGTCCAGAGATCACCTAGTGATGGCTGTACTTCTGGTCCTGAAAGCCATGGGGATGGTGGCCCTAAGTTGCATTGGAGATTGCACTGATGGATATAGTTTCAGAGGGGAAGGAAGGAGGGGAGAGTAGGAAGAAGCATTCAAGGAAGGAAGAGAAGGATAAAACATCTTTGGTTGTTCATTTTGATTTTCACCCCAGCCCTGGGCCTTGAACCCACATACATCCTTGGGATGTATGTGGTTTGCACACCAGCGTCTCACTGCCTAAGCCACAAGGGCGTGCCCCAGTACCGATTGATTATTCAGCTCACATTTATTGAGCACTTACTAGAAAGGGTATCCCACACTCTGACAAGCCTACAGTGTAAGTTTTCTTAAGACCCCATTTCATAGGAAACAGAAGTGGCCCCAGGAACCCACAGGAATCCCCATACCCCCAGCCTTTCCTGCGCTGCCAGCTCCCCTGCTCCCGACTCAGAGGTGGCCCATTTACAACCGGCCTGTGACAGCCCAGAAACAGCTCCAAAGAGCAGGATGTGCTCAGTGTCTGGCCTGAGGTGTGGCATTTCCCCGCCACCCCAGTCAACTACCCGTGCGGTCCCAGCCCGCAGGCTCAGCCGGGCACACCTGCTCACTCCCTGTCCCCTCCGTTTCCTTCTGCCCTGGGTTTCCAGACAGAGTCAAAAATGGGTTCACATCAAATACGATTTGTTTCCTCTCAGTGTAATTTTCCGTTTATAGACAGTCTTTTCAGGAGGCACCATCCTCCTTCCTCTGTCTCATTTTTTTTTTTTTTTTTTTTTTTTTTTTTTTTAAATTTTCCCTCTGGGTATTTGGGGACAAACTCTTGATGGTTGTTTTTGAGTCCTGTGGTCAGCTGCCCAGCCAGTCATTCATTCAGAATGTCTCCAGAAAGTCACCTCCTTATGGGAGTTCATGCTAATCTCCGTGGCCTCTGGGACCTTTGTGGAACTGTAACCAGTACAATGTTAAATATCTGCTGGGCCCGGCTGTCCGCGTCTGTGCTCATCCTGGTGAGATGATGAAGATAATTACTTGGAGAATGTTTCTGTAAGTGCTAAAAGGCATTCATTTTTTCCTCAGAGGTTGGTACTGCTCTGATCTCCTTATAGAGATGAAGAAATGAGCACACAGAGGTGAAAGCCATGGGTAAGCCAGTTCCATGTGGGATTCAGCCCTGGTGACCTCTTTGGCCTAAGCACCCCTCTCTGCTTCTCCAGCACTGTGTTCCAGCTGCATCATCTTCGGTTTTGTCCCTTGGAGACACTCTGTGCTCTCCTGCCACAGTCCCTTTGCACATGCTCTGTCCCCTGTTCCCTCCACTCTAGCTAATTCACCCTGACTCATCTTTTGGATTTCAACGACAACTTCTTCCAGAGTGCCCTACTCGACCCTCCTCTACCCGCTACCCTTCTCCTTGCCAGGTGCCGCGTAAAGCTATCCTTTCACAGCTTGCTTCTCTTCCATGGCACTAGTCAGAACCTAAATTCTCCTTTTATTTGTGTAATTTTCCAATTAACAGCTGTCTCTCCCATCAGACTGTCTCCATGAGAGCAAAGACTATAAAATCCGGCATTGTACATAATTCTATCATTGCACCTACCACACTGGACTGATTTATTTATTCATCTGTCTCTTCTCTTGGTCTGTGAATTTCCTGAGGACAGTGCCCAAGTCTTTTACTAACAAGTAATCTGCTCAGTAAATATTTGGAGAGCTGAATTGAATGAATTGGGTTTAATTTCCCCAAGTGTTCCCAATTTAATTTTCCCAAGCATTAGCTTGGGGAAAAGGGTCCCTGAAGATTCAGAATCACCCCCTTAGAAATCTTAAGTAAATTCAGAGAGAATATTAAACTTTTCTCAAAATCCAAGTTTACTTCTAATTTGGGTAGCAGAATAGACGGCTCCATAGCTTTCCCAAAGACACCTCATGTTAAGGTTATAAATCCAGAAGTGAGAAGAAAGGGTGTCTATCTCTCCAAGGTTCATCTGAAGTTTAGTGAAAACCAGAGCATAAATAACTGGTGGACTCTCACTGGAACTTGTGCTGGGATTTGATTCTTTGCAGCCCTTACGCTTGCGTCATTCCTTATCTCTCTTGGACGACCCGGCCTGTCCATTCCCTGGTGCTGACAGGACTGTCTTCCCTTCTGTATTCTGGGTGCAGGAGAGCACCCCCCGTCATGGAGGTCGGCCCTTCCCAGGTCCTCATGCCCATCTGGCTGACGGAGGTGGGGTCCCCACACCTGGATGAGCTTGAGTCAGAAAGGAACTTCCTTCTGTCTCAAGGAAGAGCAGAGTTTCATAAACCCGGCAAGGTTTATGAAGATAGTGCCAGGTAACCGCAGGCCCCCACATTCAAACAGGCCCGGCCTCAGCTCTACCCAGCACAGTCCAAGGAAAACAGGCGGCTGTTTGGAAAAGCTGTTTTCTTTCATCCTGCCTCCTCCTTCCTCTCATAACAGTTTATGAGTATATTCCTTGGAGGAGCGAATAGGCCTTTTTCAGAAGTTAGAAGCCATTTCTGAGAGGATTAACTTACTTCAGTTTAATAGTAGTAGCACATGATAGATTAACAGGTAGATTGAAAGAATATTATTGAGGCTGTGCTAATTATTATTGTGGTGTGCTTTGATTTCCAGGCATTTTGCAATAAAAACACCAGCTAGTTACCATCCTAGGTGTTCAGTCGTGTCGTGGTGCACAATGAAAGTAATACTATCCTCACCTTGTCGCTCACTCTTCATGCTCCTAGCACACTCCCTGGCACATAATAGATGCTCAGCAAATATTTGTTAACTGAATACAGGAAATCTGAGGCTGACTTAAGTATCTGACAGCTTTTCAGAGTAGGAACAGAAAACCTCAATATTAAAAATATTTTGCTTAAAGGCTTTGGGTAACGACACTGAGACTTGTTTGCTGTTCTCTTTGACTTCTAGACCTAGCTCCCACTTATCCAAAATTGTGAATTTATGACCAACAGTTAACAAACGTAAGTGGATTCCCAGTGACTTTTAACTCAGAACTGAGGAGGGTGTCTTTAAAAAAAAAAACTTTTTTTATTTTGGTTAACAAAAAACAGAAAAATCAGAAAAGAAGGGGAGAGGGGAGTTAGAGAAATCCCCTGAAGGAGGTATTTTTTTTTTTTTTTTAAAAAGTAACCAAGAAGTCATTCTTAAAAAGGAGCCAGAATCCTGTGTAACCTGAAAATATAACAGATATTGAAAAGAACATCTTGGGGTTTTGGCGGCTAAGGTAGTGAAACTCAAAGATGTGCTGGTTAGACGTGAAAAGTTGTAAAAGCTTTCTAAGCTTAAACTCAGGCTGGTCATGCCCTTGGCTGCCTGACCCAGCCAGGTGCAATGGCGCCCGTGTCCAGGAGAGGGCACCCTAAGCTAAAGGTGCGGGCTGGGCGGTGAACTCCACGCTCCCACAAATGCGTGGCTTACGCTTCAGTTTTGTTTTCCCTCCATGTTTTCGTGTTCTCTGTAGGGATGAGAGACGGTTTTCCCTGCTCTGTGCCAAAGGATGATCTTCTCAAATTATAATTAAATTGATATTTCACAGATTATACTACTCCCAGCAGTATAATCATGTTCGAAAAAATTTTTTTGTTTTGTTTTTCTTTTTAAATGGAGTTCAACCTTTGGTCTCCCTGAAATCTGTGAACAAATTTTCCACACCATGACTTTTTTTTTTTAACATATGTAAACGGGCTGTCAGGAATCAGTATCTTCTTCAAATGCTAGCTCTAGGCCTAGAAGATGAATGTTCAAAGTGAGAAAGATAGGCTGTTATTTTTTCCTCTCAGAGTTATTCACATTTGTTCCTTATTTTCCAGGTTAGTATTAGAATTATCTATCCATAAATATGGTCCTATATGCAACTTTAGAAAGGTATAGAGAAACACGAAAGTGCACAGAGGCAGGCAGGCTGGAAACGAGAGGAGGAGGAAGGAGCATTTTCATTTATTTCTTCAGATTTATTTATGTATTTTAATATAATGTTTTTATTAAAGGTAACTTTGCTTTACAAAATAATATAAACCTATATGTGCAGGTTCCCCATTCCTCAAATATATTTCAATGCAAGAGTTCTTCACTGTTTGTCCATTGAACCCCACCCCCACTGGCCTCCCGCCACTCACCCCCCACCCCACCCCCGTCGTGGACCTGGGACCTTGGAATGTCTGTGGACTGTACCCAACAGCTACTCCACTAGGGCGTTCAGCAGCATATTGATTAAAATGAAATCTATTTATTCACTAGGTTAGGATACTTTTAAAACCTTGTTTTCAGGCACACCCTGGTAGAATAGCAGTTAAATCAATCGCCTCTGAAGGATGCAAGCCACATGCTCCTGGGTTCGAGTTCCCGGTCCAGGAGGAAACAACTAAATGAAAGTAAAATAGGAATGCATCACCCTCCTCTCTCTTCCTGCCAGCCTCAACCTTTCCTTAAAGACAAACAGAAATGAACTTGTTTTCAGTTTATAGGCTATTCTGGAAATACCTGCCTCTTTCCTGCAGTTTCTGAATTCTAGGCCCCCCAAGAAAGAGCACGCCAATTGAAGAAGTCTGTCAAAGACACTTTAGTGCAGACTCTGTGACTGGTAAGTCCAGTAATACAGATTTGTCCTATGGGAGGACTCACACTTATGCCCAGACATCAGCATATGACTCTCAAGGCAGCACTGACTAGCAGGAATTTGGAAATCACGCCACACCAGTTCTTTGGAATGTAGATGACACAGCCAAGCAGCTACCAGACTTACATGTATAAAAGAGTAGAAAGAGAAGGAAACCCTAGAGAAATAGGTGTGGAATTATCCCACAATTGACTTTTAAAAATGTATGAGTTTGTGTTGCCCATAGAATAAAGCTTGAAAAAATATTATTTCTGGAGACTGGGTCAGAGTCGGTGAAGATTTTTAATTAAAAAAAATTTTTTTAAAGGAAAGGTGCAGACAGCAATGAAGGTGAGTAGGCAGGTAGGCAGGAAGAGAGAGCATTTATTTACTTTTATTTAGTTGATCACCCCAACCCCGCAACCAGGAACTTGAACCCAGGGGCCTGTGGCCTGTGCTCCTTAGGAGGTGACTGACCTAACCACTACTCCACCAGGGTGCGCCAGGATTTTACATTTTAAATTACATTTCACATTTTCTTTCTAATTTAAAAGGGGGGGGAGTGACACTTTTATTTAAAACCTGAAAAGAGGTAAGACTGCTGTCTTTCCCTTTGGGCCCCAAACTTGCTAAATCTCTTTCATTCCAAGAACCCTTCCCACCGCACCTGTGCTGCTGTCACCCCTCTCTCTGCTTCCCAAAGGAAGTCAGTGCCCCTGCACCTCTCTCTACCTTCTGGAATTCTCCTTTCACAGATACTGCCCTTGGAAAAGCTCGCCCTGTGATCCCCCAATGCTTGGGTGGCAGACTTGGGATCCAGGAGCCAGATGTGGCTTTTTTTCTTAATTGATTTAACATGTACCAACTGGGGGAGATCACCTAGAACTCTTGCCGTCTGGCTTCTCTTTAACCACAGGGAGGTCTGGACCCTCACATCCACGTTTCCTCATGACTGGAGCTGAGTTCAGCCCCGCCAGGTCTCTGCCACTGTCTGTGTGGACTTCACTGTCCCAAAGGACAGTCGAGCTTTGAATCCCATGAAGATCATTCTTTCTCTGGTTCCAACAATAGCACTGACTTCTGGCCTTCTCTCTTCTTTTTAACTGTCCGTTAGGCATGCTTTGAAGTAGTGGGTGACTCTCCTTATCTCCCTGGGTGTCGCTGTCGGCCTTAGGCTTCACCTGTGTCTTCCACATCCCACATTGCCTCTGCCTGAATTAATGACAGTGCAGTGGTTACAGAGTAACCCAAACTACAGACTTTCATCACAGTCCCCTCCCCTCTGTACCCACAGGCATCTCCTAATGATTCAGCCTAAGTGTTGCTTGCAGTCTTTCCTTTCCTTCTCAGCCCTCATTGGCTTTGTCAGGACAACAGAATCTCAACCCTTATGCAAGGAAGTTGCTTCCAGTTTTTCCTCCTTGTAGCATGTTCCTTACCTTACCCACAGCATCTCCAGCCTTGTCTTCCAAAACCACAAATCTGAATATGCCTCATCCTTACTCAGAGAACTCGGTTATTCTTAGTTCTCTTGCAGACCCATGTCCAAACTTCGTAGCTTGGTGTTTGACTCTTTATGATCTGATTCCAACTTTTATTTATTCAGGCAACAAACTGAGCCTCCACTATGTGTCAGGCCTTGCAGACACTTCATGAAATGAAATAAGCCATTGTCCCTGCCCTTATGGGACTACGTTGTTCCTGGGACTTTAGCAACCACACGTGCACACACACGCACACGATCACAGAGAGAAATTCAGCATCAAGGTATCAAGACAGATAATAAAGAGTAAAGTCAGCTTTAGAATAGTTGGGCAGGTGGCATACCTGCTGGCTTCATGGTTAAGCCCAGCAGCACCATCCACATGCAGCCCAAGTACATGGATTTGAACTCAGGGCCAAGATGAACAACTAAACGAAAGTGCTTCTTCTTCCTCTCTCTTTCTACTGCCTGTCTCTGCTCACCTTCATTCCTGCCTGTACCTTTCCTGAAAATAAAATATGACAAAGAATAAATGGGCAGGCAAGTTCCTTGAGGAGGTAATGTTTAAGCTGAATGATCTGGGGGAGTTCATTCCAAGGAGAATTATTGCTTCTCATGCCAGCCTCTTTTCACTCCCTTTTGCTTTCTACTCTGTGTTCCAGGCACGCTGATCACCCTCTGGTACTGCATTGTTCTCTGGGTGTGCTCCAGTGTTTAAAGGAAAGGAATTTAGCAAGTTTTGGGGCCAAAGGAAAGATGAAGTGGACAGCAGTTTTGCCCTCTCCTCACCTTTAAAGGTGTTATTTTCCTTTTTTAAATGAGAAAAGTTCCCACAGTAACAATGTAAATGCAGTTATCTCCTCAAAGAAAGGAATTACTCTTTTCATCTGGGTCTCCAATTCCTGGCATAGAATAGGTTTAATAATTGTAAGATGAAAACCTGGATGATGGGTGGATGAGTATGTGGGTGGATGGGTGTGTGGGTGGGTATTTGAGTGGATAGATGGATGTTGATAGATAGATGGGTAGATGGTGAGTGGTGGATAGATGAGTGGGGGGTGATTGTTGGGTAATGATGGGTAGAAGGATGGATGAGTGGATGGTAAATGAATGGATAGTTGAATGGATGGGTGGATGAATGAATAGATGATGAATGAGTGGATGAATGGATAGATGATGACAGGTAGATGAATGGACACATGGATGGATGGGTGGATGGTTAGATGAATGAATAGATGGATGGGCGGATGAGTGGACAGATGATGGATGGGTGGGTGAATAGATAGGTGGATGGGTAAATGAATGAATAGATGGGTGGATAGATAGATGAATGGATGGATGGATGGGTAGATGAATAGATACATGGATAGATGGGTAGATGAATGGATAGATGAATGGATGGGTAAATGAATGGATGAACAGATGATGAAAACATGTATGCTTTGACCTGAGCCAGGTGTATTGTCTTTTGGGGACAATACATAATCAATAAAGCTGAGACCTTGAATTTGTTGGCGTTAGCTTATATTGGGGGAAGATTGACTGAAAAGAGTTCTCATTTAGGTTCTTTACCACTTTGGTTTTGTTATTTTCTATTGAACCATCCTTCTTATTATGAAATGGTGTGTATTTTTCTTAAAAGTAAAAACCAACATTTTTGTATTTTTCTTCAATAAATTACTCTTAATCAGGTATTTCTTCAATTCTAAAGGAACTTGTAGTCAGAAAAATGAGACCGTGTACATAGTACTTAAGTGCCCAGACTGTGTAGTTAGGTCACTGTTTTCAAACACTGACCCAATCTCTTATCCACAGAGGATCCTAGGGAGCCTCATCAAACCCTCAGTTTTTTTATCCATGAGTTATGACTGATAAGTGGTTGCTGAGAGGACTGAACGACACGTGTGAGAGTGACATGCACCAGAAATGCAGTGAGGGCTCAAAATCCGGGACATGCCTTTGTTGGAGGAGTGATGCTGCTTTAGCCCAGCCAGAGGCCTCCAGAAATGACAAAGGACTTGCACCTTGAACTGTTTTTCTGGCCGAAGGGGAGAAATTCTTTTGCCCTGATGCTCCTTGACTCCAGAGCAGGGCCCCGGCAGCAGCCACAGAGGGGTCAGAGTCCAGCCATGTCCATGGTCAGCACCCTGGCCCTGGTGCCAGGTCAGCTCACTGCTGAGCTAATCAGCCACAAGCAGGCTCTGGTATGTGGGTCACCAGTTTCCCCACATAACATGACTCTTAATTCTGGGCTTCCTCATACGACCTTACTTATCAGGGAGATGAAACCAGCTTCATTCTCATCCAGCTCGAGAATATAATAGTCTTGTTAGCTCTTGTTCGCTTCAGACATTCCTCCATTTCACCAGCCCTCCCTGCAGGTCTCCCAAGTGTCCGCTAGCTGGAAGAGAGGCCAGGGTCACTGCCTCTCACTGGAAGGGAAGCACGGAGACCCCATTCAGGGTCGTCTCGGGTCAGAGGTCTCGGCGTGCAGTCCACCTCGTAGCCTTTAGAGCTCGAGTTGAGATCCTAGTTTCTGTAGGTTTGGTCAGGGCCCTGGGTGGCTTCTTGGCTGACCAGTTCTTGTTGGCCTGGCTGGATGGCTACCTCGGACGCCACTGCAGACTCACCCACAGTAGCCTCTGGCTTGCATCTCAGCATCTGCGTCACATAGGAACAGCAGGAGGTCTGGAGTAGCAGACCACCCATTCACCATCATGTCATACTGGCCTCTCAACTCCCTGGGCCTCCCCACATTGCTCAGTCAGCTGCCCTACCCTTGGGTTTCCCCTCATCTCACTCACTCCATCCCAAAGCCAAAACCAGCCCCCCACACCCACGCACATCTTTTTCAATGCCATCTTTGGGGCTAATGCACATCTTTTTCAATGCTAATCAAAAGATAGGTCATAACACGTGTTGGGGAGGATTAACCCAGTGCAGGTGAGCTTTGCACAGTGGCAGCAGCTCAAAGGCCCATTGGGCCTCACCCTTGCCATGCTCATGGGTAATCAAGCAGTTTCACAAATCTACTCTCCGTAAATCTTGGCAGTGGAGCCAGCTATCCTCTTTGTTCTGTGTTCCCTTTTCCTTTTCTGGCTCTGGGCAACAGGCCTCGTGACCCAGCCCCGGGGAAGGAAAGATCCAAATGGAACATGGTTTAAAGGAAGGAGGTCAGGGTGAGAGGCACGAAAATACATTGCTTCATATTTGCAAAATATTGTCCTTCAACAGCTATTCCTTTTAGAGGCCTGTCTTCACTAATGGAAAAAGTGTGCTGCAAGACACTTTTCTATGGTCTACTCTTAGCTATGATTATTCAACACATGTTACTGAGTGCCTATGACATGCAGACACTGTGCTGGGAACCAAGTCAGTAGCTGCCTCACAGATGTAATAAAGGGTTCTCATCTCCACCTGAAAAGATCAGAACATCTTTAGCCATTAGAGAAATGCAGATCAAAACCACAGTGAGATACCTTGTCACTAGTATGACTATAACCAAAAGATAGGACATAACAAGTGTTGGGGAGGATTAAGGAAATTGGAGCCCTCAAGCATTGCTGGGAGGAATGCAAAATTGCTGCAGACACTTTGGAACTCAGCCTGGAAGTTCTTCAAATGATTATCAACAGAGTTGCTATATGACCCAAGAGTTTCCTTCCTAAGGACATCTCAAAGAGAAATGCTCATTCAAAAACGCATCCACCGATGTTCATGACAGAATTATGCATAATAGCTCCAAAGTGGAAAGAACTCAAATGCTGACCAAATGATAAATTTCTAGACCAACGTGGTACACCCATATGATGGGAGATTCCTCAGCAAGAGAAAGAAATCAAGTGCTCACAGATGCCACAACATGAATGAAACATTCTGGGTAAAAGAAATCGATCATAGAATACCATATTGTATGATTCCTTATATATGAAATGTCCAGAATAGACAAATCCATGGGACATAAAGGACAGTAGTGGTTGCCAGTGGCTAGAATGAAGAATGACTGGTTAATAGTATGCTTTGTTGTTTTGGGTTTTTTTTAGAAAAATGAATACATCCTGAAATTAAATAATGGCAGCACTTACACAACTCTGTGACTGCAGTAAAAGTCTTTGACCTGTACATTCACATGGGTAAGTACAGCATGTAAATTACATCTCAGTGAAACCGTTAAATAATATTCTCATCTCATTTTTCAGCTGACTCTTTCTCAGTATCTTGGTTTTCGTAGAACAAATATGAATTCAGCCTTTGGCAATTTCATGGCTTTCTCCAACACACATAATGGGATCCAGTAGTAGGTGGATAGACACAAATTGATGAATTTTAAACAGCCCTTTAGAAGGTAAGCTGAGAAGAACAAGGATTTTTTTGTTCACTGATATGTCAGCCATAGTTAACACAGGTTGGCACATAGTAGGGTCTCATTAATCTTTGTGAAAGAATAGATGCCTTTGGGGAACTTACATCCAAAATGGACACAAAAAACTGGCAGTCTCATGGCTGCTGCTGGCGTCCTCCGCACATACTTACTGCAGCCTCCTGGTGTGGGGAGTTGGATGGAGGAGGCCCACTGACCTGCCCGTCCTGACAGAATTTAGAGGAAAGGAAACCTGGACCAAACAGGGTTGGCCCTTTGGCCAAACACTGGAAACAAGTGTCTAACATTCGGTAAAGGTTTGCCTGTGGAAAGTGAAAACTGTGTTAAAGTTCCCTTTGGTGGGGCTCGTGGGAAGTGAGGGTGACTTGAAACAGTGCAGAGAGAAGCAGGGAGTATTCCGAAGGTTAGAAGTGGGTAAGAAAGTTAATTAGGAAAAAAGAGAATATGGATGTTTTCCAGTAAAATGATTGTTCTCGTTAGAAAGCATTTCCAAGTTGTAATTTGAATTCCTTGTTGAAATGGGGGTAATGTTGGGAAAGAGGGGTGTGCCGGGCCCGCCCTTCATCTCAGGCGTCCCATCTCAGTCTTTGAGAGGAGCTGTATGAGGGGAAAGAGTGACTCGTGGCCCAGAGGGGAGGGAGCAGGGGTGAGAGATGGGGGAATTGTCCATTAAAGTGCGACTGCCCTCTTCACGCTGGACAGTTATGGGAAGGATGGCCAAGAGACCACAGAGAGAAAGACGGCAGACAGTGGTGATACATGTTGGGAAGCCAAGAGGCCAGCCTGTGGTCCACAGCTGACAGTGCGTGACAGAGGTCTGGGAGACCAAAATTAAAGCCAGAACTCGCGTCCAGTTGACCTTCTTTCACACATTCAGCCTCTTCATTCCATTCCTCTGTGCCCAGATTTTTCACTTTAACATGCAGGAATTCTAGAAAATCTTTCATGAGGAGGAGGTGTGGAACAGGGCGGTGAAGCGATGAAGGCATGAATAAGGTTCTTGAACAAGGCAGGCTGAGGCTAAAGAGTTAAGGAGACACTTGGAAAGATGGGAGGAGGCAAGGAATCTGTGGGAAGACTGAAGTTCAGGGTCAAGGATAACACTGCAAAATCTGGCATAACTCACTAGCTGGAGCTCGGGAAAAGGAAAAAATGGGTCAGAGGAAGACCCTAACCAAGGCGGCTTATGGACAAGAAAATAAATGGAACTGTAAGGCTCTTCCTAAAGGGTGGTTTGACTTTGGAACCAGAGGGTTCATCCCCAGAGGTTAAGGGGAGACTCAGAGTGAGCCCAGGTGCAGATGAGCCCATGAAGAGGAACAGGGCAGGAACAAGTGACAAAGATACCCATGTCTTTCAGAGGCTTTGTGCCCGGTGGTGAAGGGCAGGGATTGGGGCACAGGAAGTTGCTGAGGACGGATCCAGGCTCTGTGGCTACTTAGCTCTGTGTCGCTAACTATGGGCACAGGTTCCACTACTCTGAGCTCTGTGTCCTCTGTAAAAGCAGGGGCAATAAGAAAGGACTCCTGTTGGAATGAAAGGAGAAGGTAGAAACAAAGCTCCTGGCCTAGTTTGGTGCTTCGGGCATTTCACCAAGTCTTTGAGGCTGTTTTCTTTTACAGCTTTACGTTGATGAAATATGGACATAGACATCCAGCAAGTGGCGCTTGGGAGTTTGGGGACTTCCCACCTGTGCTAGACCCATGACTCTGTGGAGTTCAGGGGAGTCCTTCTCTCTAGGCTGGTTGGGCCTCTTCCCTGAGGGGCAGGGACCTGGGCTGGGGAGTCGGCCTCTCTGTAGGCCAGTCTCCCGCTAACCGACACCTGGGCAAGTTCAGTTTCCTCCCTGCAAGCAAAACGACAGGATCACCTTTATTCACCAAGTCATTGTGAGGAGAAAATGAGATAACGTTATGTATGGTGCTTAGTACTGCATCGTATAACGGTTAAATAATGGTGGTGATACCACAAATTATTAAATGACATTGCCTTTCATAACAAGATTATATTTTCTGACAATAATAATAATTACCATTATTCCTGAGACACCTCACAAATCATCCATCTTGCACTCTCAGTGGGACGAGATGTCAGAACCCCAATCAGCCCCACACTCTGTTATGGTGTCTAGAGTTGCGACCTCCTGCCCCGCGGCCACCAGGCTGTCCTCTCCACGACCACCCGCCCCACCACGGCCATCCTGCTGGCTGTCCATCTCCGCAGCTCTCCCTCCCTCCTCAGGACTTTGACCCTTTCTGCACACAGGCCTGTAGGAACCTGTGACCTTGGAAAGGGGACAGGCTGGCTCCTTCTTGGGTTTTCTCAAGCAGTGAATGAGCCAGCTCCTCTCCCAACAAAGCTCTTCTTTGTCCCTGCAGCTTCATCATGTGCCCTTGTTCACTTCAGCGCTCTGCCCCTGTCCTTGCTAGAATTCCATGCAAACGCGGTGACCTAAGTATAAATGGCATGTTTTTCTCAAAGCCTCTTGCCTTTACTTACGAAGTCTGGTTTATCAAAATCAATCACACTTTATAACACACGCCCAGCACCTCCCAGGCTCCACCAGATCCCCTGGTCTTTCCCTCCAAAGCTCACCGAGGCCTGGAGGTCATGGCACAGCCTTCCTTTCACACGCTGCAAGCAAACACGCTTTTCCTCTGAGGCAGCTAGAGAGGCTCATCAGGAGACAGCCTTGCTGATTCCTTTCTTGAGCCCTAAGCATTCTCCTCATTTCATGAGAACCAAAGAGAGAGCTGATAACGTCCCCCATGCTGCTCTCTTGTGAGGCGAGATGCCCTCCCACCACCAGCCTTGCCCTCCTTTTATAACTGACCAGCCTCGCAGAGTCAGGAAAACCCAGACTTTCAGCGAGACTCTGCCTGCCCCCATGAAATCCTGGGGGGGCACGATTCTCTGTAGCCTGGCTTTTGAGAAAAGTGTCAGACTTCGACAGCAAAACCACCTCTGCTTCCTCCCCAAGGCCTGGCTACCACAGGGTCGGGCCGGAGTAGGCCCCACAGGGAGGGTGGGATTTCTCTGGGTTTGTCACGCAGCAACCTCATCTAACGAGCACATCAAAAAAAGTCGCAGCTTTGCAAAATGTGTTTCTGCTCTGAAGTATCTTTAGGACATGGTATGGGGTCTGGGAGTGGGTGGAGGGTAAGAGTTCACGAAATGCGGCATCACTGACTCAGAGGCTAGAAAGCGGGAGGTGTTAGATGAGATTCCCACCCTTGACTTATTTATCCGTCTGTCGTTCTGCCTGTTTGTGTATCCTCAAGGTGTTCAGAGAATAGCGTGGCATTGAGTCCAGGATGTGGAGGGCAAAGCGACATAAATGATAGCTGTATTACAGCGAGACAAGCTCAACTGAAAACAAGTGAAGAAAGGAGCAAGGAAAGGCCACTCACTTTGTGTCCTTCCCAGGCCAATAGGAAGGCAAAAACAACCGTTCTCTCACAGCCAAATGTCCCACTCTAGGGGTGTTTCTTTTTCTTGTGGTGAGGGTGCTTCGGAAAGGTCAAGGTGCTCCTTGTCCTCAGGCTCTAGACCCTGGAGGTCCCTTCCTCGGGCCTCTGGGTTCACTCTTGCCTCCTATAGGCCCAGCGAGCAATGGAAGGGGCGCCCTGTCCGCCCTGGGGCCGGGGGTGCTGCCTGAGTTCAGCTCACTGGGCAAGCAGCCCTTTCCCAATGTTCCTGTCCTGACTCTCCCCTCTGGCCCTGGTCCCACCAGCTCAGATGCCGCAGAGATCCTGCCCACCTGCCCGCCACAAAGACAGGTCTGTCTGGAGCTGAGCAGATCAGGGCCCCAGGGAGCCTTCCAGTCGAGTGAGTGGGGAGAGGGTGTCCCCCTCCAGAGCGAGCTCCTCGCAGGCTCAGGAGGAGAGGCAGCGGCAACTGTGGGAAAGGAAAGCTCTCTGCTTTGAGCGCCTGGTGCCAGGGCGTGTGATGGGGGCGCCCACGTCTAATCGGATGAAATGAGTCCACATTCAACAAGCTGTCACCTAACCCTTTGCCACCGCCCCAGTCAACACTCCTTACTTCCCTTTGAAAACTGCTCCCACTTCAGAGTTAGCGCGTGTAAGAAAAGATGTGGCCACAGAATAGCCGACATTTGTCCTCTTATGATGGTGATTTGCAATAGGACCTTGAGGGGACTCTGAGTATCACGCTCCCATTCACTTTAACTACTTATGACTCATTTAGAGCAACCTGACCAGGATCTAACTAGACACGTCAGAGAAAGATGGCTTTGTGGTCCACGATGTGAGCTCTGACGCCAGGCTCATCGGACTTAAATCCAGAAGGTCCAGTCGCCTCTCTGATAGTCACTTACTCCATGTGTAAGACAATAAGCAGTAATGGGTGCCCCGCCCCGAGCCCCCGTTCCTGAAAAGGATGCACCTGGCACATGTAAAACATCTTGACAGTCTCAGCTGATATTTTTGTTGTGATGATTATTCAAGATAAGTAAGATCAGCTATCTCCCTGTCCTTCATGGAGAATGAGATGCAATATGGTAAATAAGACAGAATGTGATCATCGCTGTGACGAAGTTGACAAAGGCTGGAGGAACAGGGCGCAGGAGGGTTGGCGGGAGACACGGCAACTCGGCCACAAGGACACGCAGGCTTTCTGCATGTCAACAGGGAATGGAGGGGCGGCTTGGACAGAGGTGCCACGGGCAGGCGGCCGGGTCCTCCCCAGCACAGGGTGCAGGGCTGCTCACAGAGGCGTGTGGGGTGCGCAGGCAGCAGGCGGGTCTGGAATCAGATCAGAGCACCCCACGTGCCCTTCCGAAGACGTTAGACCTTTATCTGGGAGCCGGTGATGTTTGAGAAAAGAATCTGGAGGATGCTTCTGGTAATATTTTATAGGAAAATTTGGTGGGGCCTGGGGCTGGGCAGAGGCGGAACAGAGGCTTGCGTCTGTCTCTGTTCTGACAAGTTCATCAATCTTGAAGTCCTTGCTTAACGTTTATCTTCTTTGCTAGACTGTGTTTGCGTCTGGGGCGGATGCCACGCGCTGCCTCCATGCTGCTGTCTTCAAGCACTGCGTGCTGAATGGGGCAGACCAGGGTCTCAGCCACAGCCCTGAGTGGAAGGGAGAGGGCGGGTCTCGTGGCACTTGGGGAGGAGAAAGAAGAGGACTTGTCAGATGACAGGAACTCAGCAAAGGAACAACCAGAGATAACTCGGGGTGTGGGGAGGACAGAGGAACAGCGACAGTGACTGCTTCCTGAGATGAAGGACAAGCGCAGAAGCCCTTTGAGGAGAGCAAATGCCTTGCTCGCTAGGGGGAGTGCTTTTCTGAGGTCAGAGTCACCCCTTCACGGAGTGCTTGTCAGGCAGGCAGAAAATGGGGATCTGGAGAGAAGCCAGAGTCAGAGCAGAAGGCAGAGCTGAGATCTCTGAGGGAAAACAACCTAGAACCCGAAGAGAGAGAGCGATGGACAGAGGCCGCTCTAGAGAATGCTCCCTGTTTCAAAGATCCCCAGTGTAGGCACTTGTCCAAGAGAAGCTGCAGGAGACTGGAGGCCAAGGTACCAGGGAGTCAGTGCTGGTCCTCACTGCCCAGGCTCCAAAGAGGTTAAACAAATGGAAAATGCAAGCTAGAGGACTGCTCTGCTGTTCCAGTCACCACTTCACCCTGCACTTGGTCCTCCTAAAGGAAGACCTGCGCACACCAACCCTTTCATTATCAGAAATCTTCCATTGCTGCCCACTTTCCAAACGTTAAAGCCCAAAGTCCTTGGCAAAGCATTTCAGTGACCCCAAATCTTGACTTTAAAAAGCCTTATCTCCCACTCTTTCCTTCCCCAACTCACCCTGCTTTGGGGTGACCCCTCTCCATGTTATACATCAAGTATCTCTAACCTTTCGTGAATTGCTTCATGCTACTCCTCTTAGCCTGAAAGGCCCTCCCCTTCCAGCTCCTCCTGATTGAAACTTCTTACCCTTCAAGGCCAACATCGAGTACTACATCCACGTAGAGCCTTTCCTGCTCTCTCCAGTAACAAAGGTCCTTCCTGTCATCAAGGGCCCTTGTGCAGTGCTTTTCCTGGCAATGATTTCATTCCTTTTGAGATCCCATTGAGTTTTTGACTCGTTTCTCCTCCACTAGCTTCTGACAGCATGAGTGCAGAGAAGGCATTTTATCTCTGAATCTCCCATGGCACGACCCCTTAAGCACAGAGGACATTTGACCGACACTAGCAAAGCGACAAGGAAAAATACCTCAAAGCAGTAGATCAGCAGCTCTACCACTTCCCATGATTTATTTTGAAATTATGGGGTGCCTTACAGTTATGCACTCTGGGAGTTTCTCCTGCAGTGAATATCTTGACCCAGTGTTGGCTTGCCTTGTGATCACATGTGTTATCTGTGATCTTTAGAGCTGCCCTGACTTCAGAATACACCATTGTGCATGCACTAAGATTTCTCTAAACATTTCCCATAATTAGACAAAAATGGGAAAACTTGGCCCAGCCGTGAAAGTGCTTTATCAGATGTGCTCCCCAGGACAGCGATTTAGAGAAAGCACCCCACAATCCCGCCCGGACTGTAGACCTATTTCCTTGAGCCATGAAGTAGGCTGGAAAAGTTACCTAACACTCAATTTACAAACTCAAAAAGCATCTGTTCATTTAATCATCATATTCTTCTGCCTCTCTGAATAGGCTTTGACAGTATTTAGAGGAAGTGAATATACTGATTTATTTCTCAACAGCTTGTTGTTTGTAAGGAAAACATTGTCACTAAATATATTCACCATGATTCAGTGAGTACCTACTATGTGTCAGCATGTCTGGAGTCACAAATGATGTGTGATATGCAAGTCAGGTTCGTTCTTTGTGTGATCTGTGTCTTAGGGGTGAGCTATCTTCTACTGTTGTTTTTAATAAAACTGAGAGCAATTTGGGATTGATGTAAACCATCACCCTCCCCCCTTTATTTTTTTGCGTGCTTTGCTTTTGTTTTAGTACAGACAGTTATAAAACACAGCTGGCTAAATGAAAGGAAGTCGACATTCCTTAAGCAGCTGTGAACAACAAATTTTAATTGTTCTAATCCAACAAACCTGGTTGTTGGTAAAGCAGAAAAAAGCTAATTGTCTTGTTTTTTTAACACTTTAGACTTACACACACGCTGCCCCCCGTGCCCCCCCTCCCCCGCTGAAGGATAATATAGCCAGATAGTCAGAGATATGTTGAGTGACTTTTAAATTCTCTTTCCTTGGAGTCTACAGTCTATGTTGGGAGAGAGGTTTTCAAAGCAGTGATCTTGTGAAGAAAACTCTTCCTCCATCTTCATAATAATAATAATCAATGTTTTCTGAGCATCTATTCTGTGCCTGGCTGATTCTCTAGAGAACTTTGACCTCCTTAGATCTCAGAACTGTGTGTCGTTTACATATGGGGAAACTGAGGCTCAGGAAAATGAACTCCTCTGGGTCACACAGCTGTTTAGGGGTGGGATTGGAATTTGACCTCAGTTGTCTCATTTCAGAACCCACACTTTAGCCACAGTGGGATTTTTCCTAAACTGCTACCACTGCAGTAGAATTGCACCAAAAACATAGTTGAGAGGTGAGTAATGACCAGGATTGGGAAAATGGGGGTTATTCAAATGACATCTGGAAGGATAGATACAAGAGACACGGTCATTGGTCTACCCCAGAGAGTCCTAAAAATAAATCTCTCACTTTCGTATTTCAGTGTGTAACGTTCTTTCCTCTTTAATAGTTATATAGCTATACATAGATATGTTTGTAGGAAGATGCTCAATAAAGCATTATTAATAATAGTGACCACAAACTGCATATCCAAGAGTAGAGGACTCATTAAATCAATTGTAGAGGAAGGCACTGTGACCATTAAAAATTCTATTTTGGAAGAATATTAAATGGACTTGAGAAGGCCTATGATATATTGCTAAGTTAAAAAGTAAGTTCTAATTCTATACATACAGAATGACCCCATTTTTGTATTCTGTACACACATACATATGATAGGTAATAGACAGAGATACTGATATAAATACAGAAAAAAAACTGGGAAAGTATCAATCAATATTACCAGTATTTTAACAGTGATTATCTCAGGATGATGTGTAAATTTTAATATACTTATAATTTTTACTCTTTAATTTTACTCTTATTTAATTTTACTTATTAACTCTGCAATTTCATTAAGCAAATAGTTTTTGAGTACCTACTATATACCAGACATGTATTCAAAACATTTAAAAAACTGAAAACAAGAAAGAAGGCAAAATACTCAGATCCCTGTACTGCTAACATCTCAGATGCTCTCCTTTAGGCCTTTTTCTATGCAGTTAAATACACAATAGTGGCATGCCCTGGGGGAGCAGCAGTTAGGTCAATTGCCTGCAAAGGAAGGACGGCCACATACCCTGGGTTCAAGTCCTGGGTCTGTGGGAGGAACAACCAGTGTGAAGAACTAAATAAAAATAAAGTTAAATGCTTCCTCTTCTCTCTTCCTGCCTGCCTACTCACCTTCATTCCGGCCTGCACCTTTCCTGTAAACACCACCCCCCAAAAAAAAACCAAAAACCAAAAAACAATAAAACTAAAACAAAAAAACAGCACAGTAGCGACTCAAGCAGGCAGCAGTCAGATTCCGTATGTTGACAGGAGTTTGGCCAGTTGAGGTTGACTAGCTGTGAGCCCTGAGTCTGCCACTTCTACCACTAGACGTCACTTCCCTCCAAGCCTCAGCTACATTGTCAGTAGAAAGGATTGAGTGTACCTACCTCATCAGCCTTTTGGGAGGATTCAGTGAGTTACTACAAGTAAAGTGCCTTGAAGTAGGAAACAAATAATACCCCCCACTAATATTACTCTGTGTGTATTAGTATTAGATGTATACTCATGTTACTCTATATTAGTATTACCCTAATTAGTATTACTCTCTATTAGTATTGCTCTGTGTATATTGATATTACTCTATGTAATTTTTGTTCTGTTTCATTTTCCAGCTCCTTTCTGTTGAAGAACAATAGCACCGTCATGTGTCTCTAGGAGGTCACGGTTGGCTGTTCTGGCCAGGTGGGCATATAAAGTCACCTGTGAGTTCTGCACAGAGGGAACACCGCTCAGTCCAAACCATTCAGCCTCCTATCGCAGCCAGATCTGTGCAAGTTTACAGAAAATGCTGTAATGGTTTAAAAAGAGACCAGTAATTACACCCCTTTCAGAAAGGCTTGGGAGCCAGTGTTGTACAAAGCTCTCACTTAATTGTATTTGGACACCTAGTAAACATGACTAGCTACAGGCAATAGGATATCTAAACTCTGGTGCTTATAGTGACAACTCCATGACTCAGCCTGGGCGTTCTGTCCTGTCTCATGTGTGCGGTACTGCTCTGTGCACACGAGGAAGACACTGCCTAGCAGCGGGCTGATTCGTGGGAGCGCCGCCGGTCTAGCTGTGGCCTTGCCTCCCTCCAGCCTCAGCCACCATCGTCTCCTTTCTGCCTGCCTCTCAGGGCTCCTGATTCACGTGCTTGCTTTCCCTCCTGCCCCTCTTAGAGTCATTTCTCCAGTCAGGACCAAATTCGGGTCTTAAAGTGTCAGTCACTGCACGCCACGTCCGATTTCTAACCGCCTGGTGATTTCCGCTACGCTAGAACCAACCCAAGGTCTTTGCACGACTCCAGGACTCTGTGTGCCCTGCTCTCTGCGCACCTGTCCAGCCTCTTCTTGCTCACCTTCCCCTTTGTCCGCTCTGCTGGTGGTGTCCTGCCTTCTGCGTGGTTCTAGAACACACTGAGCTCTTGGTGCCTTTTTGTATGTTCTCGCTCCATGAAGAACTGTCCACCTCTGCAGTCTTTGGGCCCCTGGTTCCTCTGGTCTTCATGTTACCTCCTTAGAGAAACTTTCTTTCTCTCCCTCATTTGTAACAGCTTCTCTTGTCCTCAGGCCTTGTTTGTTCTCTTTAGAGCAGAGTCGGTTTCTTTTCATCACAGTTTCTTTTCTGTTGCTTAAAGGAAAGGAGCAGGCAGGAATGAAGGCTGGCAGAGGCAGACAGGCAGAGGCGGGGAAGCGCTTTTATTTGATTTTACTTATTCATCTTGGTTGTTCCCCCCACACAGGTCACACACCTGGGGTCCTTGGGATGTGTGTGGGCTGTGCTAGCTGGAGGTGGCGGGCTTATCCACTAGGCCACCAGTACCTGCTCTCATCAGTTTCTTGGCTGGTTTGGTGTGCGCATGCGTGCGTGTGTGTGTTTGTTCTGTCTGCCCCCATTAGAAGGTAAGCTCTTCGAGGACAGGAACCATATTGTCCTGTTGTTGTGTCTTCGGAAAAGGGCTCTCCGTGGAAAAGGTGTCTAATAAATATGGAAGGAAAGGAGGGAGGGAGAAAGGAAGTTTCTGACAAGGGGGGTGCTTTTCCAGACGGCTCAGTTTCCTGTGAATGTGGGCAGTGTGGCCTGCTCAGCCCTAACATTACTGTGCAAGTTTAAAAATGAAAGCCCTGGGCGGAGTGAGGCTTTAGAGAGGATGGGGGAGAGATAATGAGAAACATGAACCAGCCAACGCAGCCCAGCAGGATGTGGGACTGCCCAGGAAGCGAGGCACTTGGTTCCAGGAAAATCCTGATTTCTGAACTGTAGTAGGATGAATGGAGGGCCCCTAAATAGTCAGTAGAGCTCTTTCTCTTGATCTGCAGCCTAGGGAAAGACTTGAGTCAGTTTGTGATGTTCTTCGATCGTGCAGCAAGGCATAGATAGACCTTTGGTTGTTTCTTTTTTTTTTATTTAAGATGTTCTCTGCGGTTTCTGAAACAGGGGCCTCCACAGCCCTCATCTGTCTGCCGGGTCATCAGAAGAGAGAAAGGCCAGGAGGTCA
The DNA here is from genome assembly GCA_004363575.1 of Solenodon paradoxus. NCBI lineage: Eukaryota > Metazoa > Chordata > Mammalia > Eulipotyphla > Solenodontidae > Solenodon > Solenodon paradoxus. The sequence goes on from RJWH01000996.1 coordinate 358,098, forward strand.
TGCAGAGACGATGAGGCCTGCTTTGGCTAACCCTCCCTCTGACCTTCCCCAGGGCCCAGCCCAGCGTGGGATCCAAACCTCCCACCACAGCGGGGCCCCAGCCAGACATCCTAAGGTGCAGCCGCCCTCCAGAATCTTGGCTGGGTTCTGGGACAGCGCAAGGCAGGGAGGGTCAGGTCAGTGGGTCACTAGAAACAACTCGGACATCACCTTGGAAACGCTATTCCCCACTTGCACTTGGATCCACCCTGACGCAGCTGTGGAATGAACCCTCGGGCCTCAGCACGAGGTGGAAGCATCTGGGGAGTGTCTGAGGGGTCAGGAAGGACTCTGCCTCCTTTATGGGACACCATCAATCTTCAGGCCTTAGTGAGAGGTCTCACGGCCCAGGAGAGCCGTCAACACAACATCCATGTTCTGGGCCTGGCTCTGGTGGTGCAGGGAGGGGCTCAGCTGAGTGTGGGGGCTGCTGGCACCCCGTCCTCCAGGCCCTGACCCCTTCCCATAATCCATCTTTCTGTGCAGCTTTAGAAGCCAGAGAGAGGCTCATGGCCACCTGTGCAAGGGAATAGTCAGAAACTGGGAAGCCTGGGTCCCACGGGGTCTTCCATGTGTACAGTGAGGTGATGGGCTGGGGCCACAAAGGAAGGGGAAGCAAACGAGTGAGTATGGAGAGTCAACCTGAGCCTCCCACCACAACCTCCACTCTCCTCACAGCCACCCAGAGAGTTGCTCTGTAGAGAAAAGAAGCGAACAGAAGAGGCCCACAGTCCCTCGGGGAGGGAGGGCAGGAGACTGGCAACCGAAAGGCACTATGGCTGTGATCTCTTCAACTCGTCCCTGTAGTTAGTTTTCCAGTGATCTGAACCCCAAACCCAGGGCCAGTGAGCATGGAGCAGGATGTTCCAGGAGCCTGCGCCGTGGGAAGGGCGGGACCCCCAGAGCCTTTTGTGGATTGAGCAGAAGAGCCTGCTAAGGCAGCTCCTCTAATCATTTGTTGGAAATGCCGAAGGACTCACCTGCGCCTGCTCCGCACTCAAACACCTGAAGGAGGTTATTGCTTTCTTGGCTGGTTCTAGGTTCCTGACATGAGGATTTTAAGTGCTGAAAAAGCACAGGATCCTAAATATCCCTTGGAGCAAAAAGGACTGATGAGAGCAGGTGACCTTCATACCCCAGGATCTGTTGTTTTTTTTTTAAATATATTTGTATGCAGACTCCTCAAGCCCAAGCCAGACGGCAACCCTTGTCCGTCACCAAAATGAATCACTGAATTTATTGAGCAAATACTACATGCTATGTGCAGAAGCATTTTGGACCTCATACATATGTTGTCTCAATTTTTGAACCAGCCTTATTGATGCAGATGGCACTGGTGGTGTCCCATGGACTCCCCGTATTAATTCATATATTTCTGTCAGTGCCCCTAGGATATTGGTGCTACTGTGACCTATATTTTGCAGAAATTGTGTAAATTGGCCGGGACCATGCAGCTGGCGAGCATGTGAGCCACACTTCAGACGCAGTCCTTCCTGATGCTCAGGACCCGCTGCTCAGACGCAGCGCAGACGCGGTGGGGGGTAGTGGGAAGACGGCTCAGAACTGGAGTTGTCAGGATTTCTGGTCCCCGTGTCAGCTCTCCTTCCAAGGAAGCGGGACTCTGCTCCCCAGTCCCCCAGGAAGGACACTCGGCACCCGCCCTGGAGAATGGCAATGAACGCCTGTAACCAAGTGGCGCTGTTCTCCTGGGAAGAAACCGTTCTGAAGCCAGCCCTCTGCTTTGCCCCGAGAAACAGCCCCATTATCGCTTCAAACATGAAAAACCCAGGGAGGCCTGAGGAGGAACATTTTGCTCCCATATCTGAACCATCACCCGATCGCTAAGTCCAGGACGCCCGGGCCAAGCCCGCCCGCCTGCGTCTCTGAACCCAGGGAGGTTCTCTGGGCTGCGGACTTGCTGCACAGTCTCCAGGGAGTGACTCCGGAGCGTCCATTCTCAACTCTCCCCCAGATGCCATTTCTAAATTCTGACGGAGTCTGAGGGAAAACAAGAAGAGCCTCATTTTCCAGAAGCTCTGTGTCCCCAGAGGTATCGGCGCAGCACTTTGCTCACATTAATCAATCAGTGCAGCTGCTTCTACCACCCCCATCGAACAGCTGGTGAAGGCCGAGCCGAGCTGCCAGTCTGCCTCCCTGGGTGCGAGGCCCAGAACACGCTGGATCAATGTCCCCCTTTTGGGTGCCTGACATCACTTGTTTGCCTTTGATGCCCATCAACCAAAAGAAGTTTTTCATCTCTAAGCATGAATAATACAGCTAGGCTAGATTTTCCCAGCCTCCGCAAGGGAGTTCTCTGAAGAGATGAGGCTGAGCCGACTAAGCCAGAGCAGCTGACGTCATAGTATGAGATCCAGGGAACTGTGAGCCCCCCCAACCCTTGTCAGGGTTAGAGGCCCTTTCCAGAGGAGGCACAGAAGGTGGGAGGTCCCACGTCCTTGGGCTTGGCTCTCCCCACTCCCCAGGTTGAGTGATTCACTCTTTCATCCTTGGACCAATATTTTTTGAGCTCCTACTATGTGACCAGGCTTGATGCTAAACTCTGAGAACACAGCAGGAAACAAGACAGATGAGGTTCTGCTCTCATGGGGCCCATGTCCTAATGGGGAAGAGGGCTCAGAGCAAAAAAAGGCAAGATAACTGCTGACTCAGATAAGTGCTAGGAAGAAAAGAGGCAGCAGGAGAGAAAACCTGTTCTGTTGGAGGGCATGAGAGTGGTGAGACCTGGAGGACGAAAGGGGGTCTGTGATGTGAAGCCCTGGGGGAAGCGTCCAAGCAGTCGGAGCAGCGGTCGCTAAGTCTGAGAGGTGGAGAGGGTGTGGGACAGCAATGGACCGTCAGAGAGAAGAGGCGAGGAGGGTCAGGGGTGGGGGATGCGAGAGGCGGGGGAGTCAGGAGGGTCTTGCTCCCCTTGCTCCTCCTGACTGCACTCTCGCCTCCCTGGAAATCACCTCTCTTCTCCGACACATGCTCTGCTTGTCCCTCACACTCTTCCTGCGTAGCCAAATCCAGTCCGTCCACTCAAAGCTTTCTTTTTGTGACAGGCAGGGCATATGATGGCAAAAGCTTGGCATCCAGTGGGGGGAATGGAGTGTGTGTGCATGTGTGCATGTGTGCATGCTGGAATTGCCCCCAGGGTCTCAGGCCCATCCAGCTGTTTCTTACATGAAATCTCGAGCCAGACAAGATTAGACTTCAGGTCTTCTGTGTTCTTCCTTCAACAGTCTCTGACCCCTCTTTCAGACTCCTTTCTTCCCTCTTTTACCCCTGGTCCCCTCAGGGGGCTGCCCGGGCTATGTGCCTCTTCCCTGTCACAATTTCACCTCTTTCCCTTTCACAATTTGACTCTCTGCCATGCTACAGCCTCACGGAATAATTAACTTCCTGCAGGTTCAGGCAATGGGCAAAGCAGGGCTTGTGTTCACCAGGCCTCTCCGTGTCCTTCCAACAATGCCAAAGAAGGGGCTGTCTGGTCAGCGCCAGTTCCAGCCTGGCCTAGCTGCCAAGCTGACTAATTAACCTCCCAGAAAGAAGGAACCATCCATATTCAGAGTCTGCCCAGCGGGGCCATGACAAGCACCTGGCATGTGTCCTGTTGAGGGGACTCATAGAGCACCTTTCAGGAAGTGACCTGGTAACTTCATGCCTAAAGCTACACCGCCATCTCCAGAGTCTGAGCTCAGGAAGCCTGGTGTCTTTCTTCAGGGCGGACCCACTGGTGAGCCATGTCACCAGCAGCTCTAGCTCAGCGTTTCCTCTGTCGAAACGTAAGTTTGCACTGTACAGGATCACCTCCCTTTCTGGCTTCTATGACTCTTAATTTTGGGAGCTAAATATTTAACATGGCCACCAGGGTCGTTGTCCCCCACCGGCCCCTCAGGCTCTGACTTGCCCTTTTCTCTTCTGCATTCCAGCCCACTGGCCTTCTCCCAACTCCTTGTCTTGTCACACTTCCTCACATATGTGACCTCATCCGACACTCTTCCCCTCACCTGAAACACTCACTCATTTGATGCTGCTGGTTCTCTAGATCACAACCCAAGCATTACCTCCTCACCGAAGCCCTTCCAGAATATTCTGCAACGTGCCTTTACAGGACCACCCAGGAGAACTACTGTGTGAGTAATCTCTGCATTCTCCCTGGTGTCTGAAGTTCACGAGGGTAGGGACTGTCCGTTCCAGGCTCTGTAACAGCCCCAGTGTTGAGCACACTGCCTGGCACCTAGGAGGTGCCTCACAAATGAGCTGAGTGAACCAGAAGTGGTTGGTGGTCCTAAGTATGCCTCACCCCGGTCCCCATTCTCTCCTCTTGCCTCCTTTCCCTTTCCCTCCCCTCTTTCCTCTTCATCCTTTATATTTGTTCCTTCTTCCCTTCTCGGCCTTGGGCTCACGTATGAACCCCCGTGAATACTGTTTAAGCCAACAGAGAAGCATTCAAAGTTGCCACAGCTTGGTACACTGTGTGGGCCTTCAGCTGGATCACCCCCGAAGTCGGAGCCAGGAAGAGGAGCCTAGCCTCTGGTTCTTCCCGCTGTCGTGTCATTCGCTAAGGCCCATAGACTTGGGAGCTTAAACAGCAGAAATGTGTCTCAGTTCTGGAGGCCAGAAGTCCAAGATTAGGCTTTCAAGGGTAGGTTCCTTCTGAAGCTGTGAGAAGGATCTCTTCTGGAACTCTGCCCTCGACTTCTAGATGGCTGTCTTCTTCCTGTGCCTCCTCCATATCTCATCTTTCCTCTGTCTGTATCCCAATTTCCTCTTTTTATACGATACCAGTCATACTGGATTAACCCCCAACCAATGACCTCATGTAAACTGAAGTGCCTCTGTAAAGACACTCTCACCAAATAAGGGTACATTCTGAAATAGGGGGGATTAAGACGGAAATTTATCCTCCACCTGCCCAGTGCCCCAACCCTTTTGGATTTGTCGAATGAGATAAAAGCTGGGAAACACTGGAAGATACCATCTTCTGAAGAAGTTATGTGAGAGTCTGGAAATGGGGTAAACAGGACAGGAATGTGAGCTGGAGAAAGATACCTAAGAGTGAGAAATCTCAGCTGCCAGAAATCTAAAGGTGTTGTCATACGCTAGCCTAGAGGTGACATGGCTGGACTCTGGTCATCCGCCAGCCCTGCCTTCCTAGCAGTGGGGCTGTCGCGTCACTTGTAAGGTATGGATGACGACAGGACCCGGGGTGGTCGTGAAGACCGAATGAGGGAGAGCAACCTGAAGAGCACCGCCCTGTGCTGGCAGAGCCACTCAGGGTGCTCCAGGCGTGCTGTCCTTGTGGCTGCAAGCTCAGGGCTCGTTCAGCAGAACGGGACTTCAGGGAGAAGGTGATGACTGGGACGAGGCTAACTGCCACTGATGGAGGCCACAGCCCTGTGTTGTTATTAACATGGTGAAGACAGAGGAAGCAGAGCAGTGGTCAGGCCTGACTTCTTCACTTGTGGTCTGTGGACCACAGACAGCCAGGTCACCCCGACCCGTCCAGGAAATGCAGAATCCTGGGTCCCTCGAATCTGACTAAGTCCCAATGTCTGTGGGTAGAACCCAGGAACCTGATTTTTGAACGTTTCCCTGTGATTCTTAGCCTCATGGAGGTTTGAAAACTGGAGCAGACGCCAGGTGCTGGATGGCCAGAGCGGAGCCTTATCCATCTGGCACCCCCACATCTCCACAGTCCCGGAGCAGGCTTGTCACAGCCTCACACCTGCTCCCTCCTCAGCATCTCACAGATGCAGTCAGAGAGGTGGTCCTCAGCAATTATGCATAAAACAAATCTTCTTTAAATATTTTTGGCAAAGCTTTAATATTTTAACAGAGTTTTAAATGTTCTATTTAGAGGCACCACATTGGCAAATCGGGTCTTTTATAGCGCTGTAAATGTCACTGCACCCAAACAGTAAGTTCTAGAGTGTCATTCCTCATCTCTTCACAAGGTTCTTCTAGCCTTGACTCAGGGTTAACCTGAGGCCTGAGGGGTGTAAGGAGCCCTCTCCTAGTACCTGCACTTTGTCTGTGGTATGGCACCGTTTCCTGTCCTCATAAGCACCATTCACTGTCCAGTTCAGGAAAACCTGAGGCCCACCTTGCCCCCTGGGGCCTGCACTCATGTCTTGTCCCCAAAGGCTTAGCTTTTACCCACAGGCCAACCTGGGGTCCTACCAGCTCTGGGCAGAGCTTCCAAATCCTTGTCTGTTTTCTTGGACCTTCATATATCACCTGTTATTGAGTGTCTGTCCCTAAACTCCATCTGTTTTCAGGACACCCCCAGGGACCTGAAACAGACACATCCTCTCAGTTGGGCAGGAAGCTTGGACTCTGCCACCTGGGAACCATGTGGCCTCAGGCAAACAGCCCAGCCCAAGCAGCCTCAATTCCTGCAGCTCAGGCGGCCCCCATTTAGCAGGTTGCTGTGAGAATTCAGTGAGGTCATACCTGTGAAATCAGAGGACTGGCACAGAGCAAAGCCGCAAGAAACTCTGGGCACCAGCACAGAAGGGAGCTCTTCTGCTTCTGAATGATCAGAGGCCCCAGCAAAACTCTTCACCAGAGCACAGCACCTCCAGGCTGCCCGAGGGTGGCATCAGTGGTCTCTCTGGAGTGAACACTGAAACCAGTGGATGTGTGGGCAGCCTTTTCAGGATAAGGACAACACTAATTATAGCAAAGCTCACAGAATACTTGCTCTAAACCAGGCACCGTGATAAAAGCATTTCTCATCTTATCCTTTCAGTAGCAAGGCGGGTTCTCTGTTAAGCTATTTTACAGATGCTGAAACTAAGTAGCAAAGTACAGTTTGGAACCCCAGATTCTGTTGGGATTGCAGAATCCATGGAGTCAGCCACTAAGTTCTGCTACCTCTCTCAAGTAGTGAAATTTAGGAATCAAAATGATTTCTTTGTCCTACCTCCCTCTTCTTTCCCTGAAGGCCACGGACCCAGATGCCTGTCCTTGTCCCTATCCCTTAGAGTCGTACTTTCCACGGAATTGGACCTCCTGTCAGCCTAGACCCATCCATTGTCACCTGCCCACCCAAGCTGTTTCCTCACTTGTCTAGGGTTGCGTGGGCTGCGTGTCGTCACTTGTTAAGATAGGACATCTTGTCAGTGTTCAGTGAACCTTTGTTGCTGAGTGAATCTTTACTTAAGTGAAAATACTCGTTCACCTACACTCTATGTGTGAGGTGTGTCTGTGGCACAAATGACTACAGATCATTTTTCCAGTAACCTTCATCAAGGAGTATCGCATAAGCCAAGCAATGCCTATTTGATGAGGTGGAAGGAGTGTGCCTTCCATTCTGTTATCCCGAACTCTTGGAAGCTAGCATAGCAGGGCTGGCGGTTCTGTGATGCTTAATAGTTTATCCAGGGTCCACAGAATGCTTGTCAGCAAAGTGAATGAGTACATTCTGTCTCAGGGGAAGACGTCCCTTTGCTAGGTGTAGATGGGACCTCTGGATGTCTGTCTACCATCACCACTAAAAATATTACCATCTTGGTTGGTGCTGTGGTTTGTAAAGTCAAATCACTTCATCAGCTAGATACTGCTTCCTTAAATCCTTTTTGGAATGAGAAAGCCATCTATGTAAATGGGCACCCTAACTTTGGGAGGGAGTTTGCAAGATACCTAATGTTTACTCCCTTAATTTTGTGTGCATGTGTGTAAGAGCTTGCGAATCCATTGACTTAGCCTAAAATGGGCAGGGTCAACAGAAGAAAGTCCCTGCATCCACCAGCAGCCCTCAGAAGCAGATTTGGTGACCTTCAGAGATACAATCTCCAGAAGGGAATTTCCTCAGAAGTTGTCCATGACCAACACAAATAAAACAGAGGAAAAGGAAACTGTGACTGGAGGGTCACAAAATCCACACTGGTTCACACAGACAGGCCCAGTAAACAGCTGACCAGCCTTCGCTGGACACCCCTTCGCAAAGCCAGGCCCATTTCTTTTTAAGCCCCGGCCACGCTCAGGCAGCTCACCCGCGCTCGGAACCTGGCTCACCTTGTGTCGGAATGTTGGTCTCCTCCCACGGGGCTTCGTGGAGCCAGATCACCAACAGTCACGTCTCTGTCATGATTGAAAGGGAAAGTGATGGTCAGCAGCTCAGAAGGCAGGCAGAGAAGTGGGGGTGGATTTAAACAGTGGAGCGTGGGGCAGGGGTGGGTGAGAGCACAGTGTTTTCTGCTCGCTGAGATGTGAGATAAAGTGGCTTCCTCTTGTGTCTCAGAAAAATGGGCACTTAATTAAATGCCTGAAATTCCCACCCCAGCACCTGGAGGCCTAAAATTTTCAAGTGCTCCTTCCAGAAGCTTTGCATACCTCGGACATGGACTAGTGATGTGGGTGTGACTGGCCCAAGTGCAGAGAATGTGCTCAGTGGCTGGTCGTTCCCACTCCTTCTGCCAGAATCAACCTGGAGTGCTACTGAGACGAGGATGTGACCAGTGTGGCCACTGGAATGCCACCTTATAAGAACACACTCCGATAATCCTCTAATTCAGCTTGACCCTTATGTAAAAGGTTGATCTCTCTAAGGTGTCCACCCTCCGCACAGGCTTTCCGAGGCTGAATTTCCAGGCTACCCAGGAAGATGAGTGTGCACGGACGAACGCTGCCAGCCAGGCTCCCTGAAGTAACAGCTCTTGGCTTCTGGGAAACCATCAGGGCTGCATCCAGCACATTAGTTAATGAGAACATTCTGCCCCTCCAGTCCTCTTCGGCCTGGCGCTGCGGGTAACAGGGCAGCCATGGTGCGTGGTTACCTGTAAAGTCTCCAAGCTCCAGGTGCTATTTTTACATGCCCGTGCCATCAGCCAGCACTTCTCCCGATGAGCCTGCACCAGAGTTTCAACCCAGGCAGGGGTGAGGTCCTGGGGCTCACTTGCAGGGTCTGGTAGTCGCTGCTTAAAACATTGTACTGCCTTAGCTTTTACCAGTTTACTTTCCTCTCTCTCAGGAATGCTTGTACTCAGAGACACACACCCCACACCCCACCCCCCCACCCCCACACACACACTCACACTCATTCAACTTCAGCTCTGATATAACCTGTGCTGTCTTCCCCAGAACAGATACACTGATTCTTACCTGAGAGATTGTGGTCTGTGGGCTTTGCCTCCAGCTGTCCGAGGAGAAAGGGAATCCACTTGGAGTCCTCTGCTCCGTGTTTGTCACTGTCACCGCACTGCAGCTGCTTCTCTGGCAGCCCCAAGCTGGCTCTCTGAACCTCTGATCCCTGCAGCTCTGTGTGGGGAGAGGGGACGGGCCACAGCATGCACATCAGGTTGCTGGTCCGCCTCCAGACACCATGCCAGTCCCACAGGGCCGTGTGGGAGGTGGGGGGAGGCAGGCTGGGGGACTGAGCCTCTAGGATCTCTCTGGCCTTTGTATCAGCGCTTGAGACCTGCCTTTAACAACCACCCATGCTGACCCCACCCACAGGAACAGTCACAGAGCTCTGAGTGACCCCAACTCAGCCCAGCCAGCAGCAGGAATGCAGAGACAGACAGCAGACGGCAGCAGGAACTGTCCGGGGTGTTATTTCAGCGTGGTTTGTCTTGGGGCACATGGCTGAGCTGAATGGGCTACTGGCCCGTCTGAGCAGAATCCTGTTTATTTGGAGACCTCAGTCGCCAGGGAAACAGCAGGTTGTGGCTCAGAGACACTGCTTTGGAATCAGAAGGCTGCCGATGAAAGGAAGCCCTTTTCTGTTCTGTCATCTGGCGTCCTTGCACAGGGTGTAGGTGTCTGTCTATGGCAGAGAGTGTGTATGAGTCTGTCTGTCTCTCTGTGCCGTTCTCAGACCCAAGCCCTGCAAAGAGCATTTTGCAAAGCCTGTCATTCATGGCCCTCCAGGTTAGGGCTTGGGCTTGCGGGTAGTGCTAAGAGAATATCAGCCATTCCTCATCAGTGACAGGCCTGTCCCTAATGTCCAGGTGTGTCCTCAGGTGAGCCCAGCTTCGGGATTGGTGGTTTCTTCAGTTGACCCTGAACATCCCCTCTACGCCCCTGGTCTGGATGGGTTAGGAAGGGAAGAAGCTGTCTGCACAAGTAACTCTTGGGCTGTAAGGGTCACCTGATGAGAGGCAGAGCGCAACCTGTCGAAACTAGTATATGCTTGCTGGTCTCTCCCTCTGGGAAGGTGGACATGAAAGCTTGTTCTCTAAACTCATCATGTTGCTCCTAGAAGCCATGCTTGTGCCTTCTGAAGGGAGCAGCTCAGGGTAGCAGCTGTCCCAGAAGGAACTTGAGGCTTCAGAAAGAGTTGATTTCTCCAAACCTTGTTAACTCAAGTCTCCGTGATCTGCCACTTACTTCCACCATTTCAAAAGATACTGATAATTGGCTTGAAAAAAGTAATCTTCCTGAATATCTGCTCTATCCCAAAGGGCCTTCCACATATTTTGGACAATCAACTTCTAAATGTTGGAGAATTATTATGCAGTTACAGTGTACAGGTTAACTATTTAAGTGCATGGACAGATATATTCTAAAGTTAGGGAGCATCTCAAAGATCCTCAGGACCTAGGTGCACTCAGCGCCTCACCCAGGTTACACCCCTATTAGACTCAAGCCAGGTCTCCTCACATGCTTTAACTGCTTGGCTATTCATAGGCAACTCAGCTCTTCAAACCTTCTCTGTCAGCGCACCAGCACTGCAGAGGGTGGGTCTCAGACAGGAAGAAGAGGACAGACATGGAGGCCCAACCAAATCCCAGGAGAATCCTGTGGCTTTATCCATCCTTCCTAGAGAAAACAGATGAAGCCTGCCTAGCCACACCTCCCCTGCAAGCTGACAGGGTTATCATGACATTTAAATGTGTCACAGTTCTCAAAGCACCTTGAAAACTGGCAATGCCAGTCCAAGTCATTATTTTATTTTTATTTCTTCATTCTAATCAGTTGTGAAATGTTTGAAAAACATACACACAGCTCTTAGGCAAATATAATCCCTAGCTCCTGATGTAAATAATTTCTTCACTGCTTATCAGGTGTTTGGCAAAGTTACTGTCCAAATACCGGGAAATAATGAATCCTTAGTTCCTTGAGATAATTACTGTAATATAATTCCCCCATGTTGACTTTGTTTTTTTTTTAATTTTTTTTATTTCACTTTAACATCCCTCAAGTAGCATATTTATTTTAACTTTCCTGCCAGGTATTTATCTTTTACATAATATGCATGCAGATGTTTTGAGTCATGAGACGTGATCATGTTAATGCGTTTTGGCCCCTCTGTCATTTAGCGTGGGAAGGGACGTGGAGGCAACCTAGTCTAAAAGTCTGTCCTTAGAATAGCTCTGCAGCTCTGAGCCAGGAAATAGTCAATGGAAATAATAGCTGTCAAAGCTGCTTATTAGGCATCTGTGATACTAGATTCTACAGAGTATGTAACAGAATTCCTGTCTTCCCTCAAGCTCTTAATTCTTATTTAGTGCCATTTCTACAGTGATTAAACCCTCTGTGTGAACTTACTTGCAGTGTAGGAAGGTTGGACTAAGAAAGGAAGAAAATGACAGATTTGTCATACCAATAGAAACCTTAGGAGAAACCTGGTAGATTCATCCACAGAAAGGAGGCCATGGCTGGAATCATCTGCATCTAAAATGCTGTGGTGAACATGGGAGGCGAGTTTTTTCCCTCCTGGTCCTAAGAGATGAGCTCCCTCCTGAGACTGCCGTGGGTGCTCTTACAGGGTCTACGTCTCTGTACCTCCCACAAGAGCTTTAGGAAGGTGGTCCTGGTCGACTGTAGCATTTCTATGCTTTTACTTATTCTGTGCTCAGTACCTCCAGAAATCAGACATGAGATGGTCACTTTTTAACTGCACTAGCAGGAAAGAAGAATCAGAGCATGCTAGAATAAGCAGGGCTCCAGATGCCCACAGGAAAGACATTTCTTTCTCTCCAGAGATAGCATATAGAACCCCAGCTTCTTGTCCTTGAATCTTAAGACTGACATTCAATATTTGCTTTAAAATTTCCCCTTCATTCATCCTGTTTGCAGCGATGATGTAGTTACGTGAAACCTAAACCAGACACACCACATTTTCTTTTTCATCTCATTTGACCTTGTTTGGGCGCAACAAATCCTAATGAGCTGACGGGGGTAATCAGATGCCCAGTGCTGCTCACTGCTTCCCTCCTCCATCCCACCCACAAAGCATTTCCTTCTGTTTATGCACAATCATGCAATTAAGTGAAGGGCATGCTGGTCTCCTGGTGACCCAGCTGCCAGGATGACAGGGGAGGAATTTGACGAATGGGACATCAGGAGCCTCTGCAGCAGAGACATTCACGGGAAATTGTATTAGTTGTTCAGGGAGACCGACAATCACAAACATCAGCAGAGCTGCAGGATAGAGTTCTCCAGTGGAGAAGTATCTGCCCCGGACCCACTGTAACCCAAGAAAGAGATCTCACCCCAATGTGTCTGCCTGGTACCTCCTGTAACTTTAGGGGTGGATGCTTAGAAAGGGTCACAGCACAGAGAGGTGGGTGTCCTCTCTGTTGTGTTAATTATTTATTAACATTATTTCCTCTTGAACCAAGAACACAGGCTAAGCTTGCTCCCATCCCTTTCCTCTCCAAGTGCATCCCCTCCACGCTTCTCCTTGCTCAGTGCCCCAGTCACTGCTCCTCAAGCAGGCCACCTGTGGTCCTACCTCAGGGCCTTTGCATTTGCTTCTGCCTCTCCCCAGAACGTATGCATTTATGTTCTGCCCCTTGATCCTATGTATGGCTGACGCTTACATTCAACCTCTTTCCAGAGCACCTCCATTCTGCCCCAGTTCTAAATCAACCCGTCATCACCCTCCTTCACATCCTCCTACTTTGCTTTTTCTCCGTATAGCTTACTGATATCTGAAAATTATCACATGCAGTTAACTTGTCTACGTATTTTTTCCATCTCCCCACAACATACACCACCATGTCAATTCCAGGAGAACAGCGGGAATTTTATCTGTCTTTTCTTCATCATGCTCCCAGTATCTAGACTAGTGATTCTCAAACTTGCATCAGAGTCACCTGAAGGGTTTATTAAAACACGTTTGCCGGGCCCTAACTGAGGACGTCTGGAATGACCCTGAGGCTTTCCATGTCTCACAAGTTCCTGGGTGATGCTGCTTGGTACAGGGACCACACTTTGAGGACCACTAGTCTAGACAGTGCCTGGCATACGGTGGGGGGGTGTGCATTTATTGATTACATGAATATAAGAATCTGCATGGAGGTTCTGCTGGATTCTCTGTAATGACCATTTTATTATCACTTTATTATTTCTTTTTAATTGTTGGACTATAAGCCACCTCACATTCTTTATAGCAGGGGTGGGGCCCAAATTTTGTTAGCTGAAATGATTTATCGGCCCCATTATTTGTCAATGGGTGACTGAAAACCTAGTTTTATGGGTCCTTGGAGAGCCAGTGAGAGTCATAGAGCAAAATGTCAAACCCAAAGGCAGTACAACTACCACTTGGCATGTGACAGAACTTTCCCAGGAGTCATCTTCCAGCTCTCCTGTCATCGTTTAAGAGCTGCCGATTGACTTGGATTTGACCTCAGTGCATTGGCACGTGCACAAGTGGTCTAGTGGACTTCAGGTCAAGCTTGTCAAGAGTCCAATGGTTTTGCTGTGCGTCACAAAACCCCTGAGGATCTGACAAGATCTATAGTCCTGTTCTCCAGAAAAACAAATGTCTGCACCCGGCACACACACACACACACACACACACACACACACACACACACACACACACTTTTTTAAAAATTTAATTTCAGAAAGTTATAAGATGCTCTACGTCCATTTTAATTCCAAATTAAAACATGTCTGTTCTAATTACTGGCTAACTGTTTGGCAAAACAAATGAAAACAAGCTAAATCCCCAGTTTTTTATTTAATTTCCTGATGAATCATCTGTTTAAATGTAAAAGACAAACTTTAGGGGAAAACTTGAGTTATTAAGATTTAGAGCCATAGATACAAATATCAGATCATTAGGTTACACACTGGAAACTAATATAATGTTATATGTCCATTTTATCTGAATAAAACAGTACAAACAAAGAAATCTCTTCTAAAAACAGATATATAATCTTAGAATGGGGAATTTTGAAGCATGATTTAAAACCCAGAAATGAGGATAGAATAGTAAGATCGATTCCATAAAAATGTAAATAATCTCTGCAAAAAAGAGAGGGGAAGTTCCTGCCGGTTTAGGCTCTGGGGCAATGTCTAGGGACCGCATCTTTTCCATCTGTTCTTTCCACTTGTCTGGGTGGCCTGTTCCCAAGCTCTGTGGATCAAGACCTCAGCTTTATCAGAGCAGACAGGGTGAGACCATACCCTTCAGCAAAGCTCTGTGACTGGCTTAATTATTTCATTAGCCGTGGTTTGGCATTTGAAGCAACTTTATTGAGAATCACATACCATACGGTTCACCTATCTGAAGTGTACAATTAAGTGATCTATATTCACAAAGCCGTGCAGCCGTTACCACTATCCAATTTTAGAGCATTTTTGTCATCCCTCAAAGAAACCCCATATGCTTCAGCAGTCATTCACTGCTCCTTCCTCCCTCCAGCCTAAGCAACCACAAATCTGCTTTCTGTCTCTATAGCTTGACCTGGTCTGATCATTTCATAGAAATGGAATCATACACTTAAGGAATTCTTTCCCTTAAAAAGCACAGTGCCACTGAGTTCCATCCATGTTGTGGCACCTTTCACAAGTCCATGCCTTTATTTTTTTGCTGACTTATGTTTTGTTGTTGGCTTGCTCATGTTAGCCATGCGCCAGTTAGTAGACATTTGACTTGTTTCCTGTTAGGAATAAGCTGCTGTGGACATTTGTATACAAATTCTTGTGTGAACAAGTTTTCCTTTATTTTGGTCTGGCAGTGGTTTTTCTCATAAATATTTTCCTAAAGAATTTTAGTCTATATACATCTTTTGACTTTTCTTTTTTCTTGCTACAACTGCTGACAGAGTCGTGAACAGACTTGGATCCTATGACCTCAGAGCTCATCTGTCTGGGCCCTTCTCTGCTCTTAGGTGGCCTGAGACGTGACTCAGCTTCTCTGTCCGTCAGTGATGAGGACACTAGCTCTCTGACCTCTCATGGGCTCATGTAGGATAAATGTCACAAGTCAAATAGCACCGAGTCTTGAGAAGATGCTAACCCCTATGTGTAGATTAGTGTGTATCAAAGAAATAAGATATCTCAGACCCAGGGCTCTGCCAGTACCACTGGATGTAGCAACGGAGACAGTATAAAAAGCACTCACCATTTACTCAAGATTTGACTTCCTTTCAGGCCAGAATTTGGTTGCTTTCCAAATCCTGCAAACCACCCTCACGAATGCCCCCTGGCTCGTCACTCTGGTCACTGGCAGGAGAAAGGTGGGGGCCATGCCTGATGGGCAGCTCAAGGGGTAAGCTTGCATTGTAAATTCTACCCTCCAGCTCGCTTTCCCCCCAAATCCACTCTATGCTCATTTCATCAGAAAGCACCTGCTTGTCTAGGGCCCCAGAGGGACCTCCTTTTGTGAAATCCCTGTGCTCCTGGCCTTTCTGTTGGTTCGGGTTACAGTCCAGTAAGGACCCTCATGTAGAGGCACGAACCCAAGTGCCAGGTAAGGGATCCAAAGTATCTGCATTTCCTCATATTCTCTGACCAATCACCCGTGCCTTTTGCTCTTTATGGGTTGGGCAACCGGCAGCTCCAGTGACAAGCTTATACAAATGAATGGAAAAGCAAGCAAGATGGCAGGTCTGCCCCAGTCCTGAGTCTCGTGTTCTCTGACGTTCTGACTCTCTTACTCGCTATATGACCTAAGACAAGGGACTTCGTTCTCTAAGACTCACTTTCCCATCGGTTACATGGGAGTAATCGCAGTATGTGGTTGATGGGCTCCTCGTGAGGAGTGTTTGAGATGATGCCTTTAGAGGCTCCCGCACACAGTCAGCACTCGAGCAATGTCTGCAGTAGTTTTTCTATTATTTTCTGAATCGGAATGAAGGATTCTTAAAGTAATGCAGCCTCCCTTTCTAAGCTATGGAGGGAGGCCGATTTTCTATCGGTCCATTAGTTGCAGCCACTCAATTGGGCCCCTGCTGCGTGGTAGAGAGAGGGCTGGGGAGGAAATGTATTTACCCCTCAGGAATGTACAGTTCAGGTTAGGGAAGAAACGAAGACACACGAAGTTCTTAAAGAACAGGTGAGTCAACTGTACTAATGGGCATCGGGTCTCTGACCAGGTTCAGAAAGGGAGCCAGCAGAAAAGGCCGGACAAGCCAGTTAAGGCCTCGGAGAGGAGTCTGGCCCTTAGAAGGCTAGATGGGTTCACTTGAGCAGAGCTGAGAGACAGAAGTGGGTGCGGGCAGGCAGAGGAGGGGAGGCGTGGGAGCCCAAGTTTGTTGGGGGTCCAGTGGGCCTGGGCATGGTGGTGAGACAGGGACAAGTCTGCTGGTGTTTTTCCTCCTATCAGGGGTCTCTAGGAATGACTTACCTTGGAGGTCTTTTAGTCACCTATTCTACCATTAGTTATCCTCTTATGAGACCTGCCTCTGATAAATGTGGACTTAAGGGAGGAAGAAGGAATGGGTGGTGATGTTAGAGTATCCCTGACCACCAATCTAGACTATTGCAGAAAGAGCAACATGGAGTGGCCACTGTTGACCTTGGCCATCCTACATCCACATCCCAGGACTAGCACCTCTATTGTATTTGGGGACCCTCTCATTGTCTCTGTCCCTGTGGTTTGGGGATGGGTTTGACTTGCACGCGGATAGCAGAGATGGGCACAGAATTCACACTGGTTCAGTGAGATGTGACTCTGAGACTCTAGCTAAGGACTAATGGGGAAGGGAAGCACTTCATTCTTTTTGAGTGGCTGGACCAGTAGGATCTGAGCCAGGAGCTGCTAGCAGCCATCTTGCCACCATGATAGGTCTGATCTTCCTGGGAACAGAACAGCACAGGGCGCAAAGCCAAGAAATGGAGAGAGTCATATTCAGGATGTTATCTGGGATCCCACCATACCCAACCTTTTCAGTTTCAATTGCAAACAAATTTCCTTTATCGCCTGCATCTCTTCCAACTGGGTTTCAGTCCATTGTCACTAAAAGAAATCCTGACTTATTCAAGCAGTTATCTTTTTCTCACGGGCATTCTATTCTGTTGGTCTCTTCTTAGCATAGATATTTGCAGTCCATAGTCAAGGGGTGGTATATGTCAAGGACAAGTATGCATGTGCAGGTGATAGAGATGTCTCTCTCTACCCCTGAAAAGGCACAGGTATATGCCATATGCTTGGGAGTGCAGAGAGACATTTGGGGGAGCCAAGACTGCAAAATTTGTTTCTCCTCTTTGTCCCTTGACTCTGTTTACCAGACAGTTTTCTCCTGACCCTTTTGCTGTATTCCTCTTGTTCTCAGCCAAAGAAAGGAGACCTTGGGTCTGTTAAGTGCACTGCTCAGGGCTCTAAGAAGTCGTCAGGAAGAGCTAGAAAAAGGGGTGAAGGGAAGCAAGCTCTGATTAGCTCATTTTTATTTTTTCCCTTTTGCCCAATAACAAAGAATTAACTGTCATCCTTTTATTTATTTCCCATTTCCTGCAGGCCTTCTAAACACTAAGCAGTAACTCTCTAGTAATGGGATTTGTCTAATGATTTCCTGGGAAATGTCTTCTTAGATCTCAGCAGAGATTAATTCACTTGATAGGAATTGCATCCTGCTTTTCCACCAAGAACTAGATCTACCCAGTTCTTTCTGGGAGCACACTGGCCCCCTAATGAGAGAAGGGAATACAGGAATATTTTACTCCAGCCTCTATCACACAGACTGAAGCCTGCCACGGACCCAGATCCGGGAGGAGAGGAGGAGGGGGTGGGGGAGAGCATGCATGCAGAGCGCTGGCAGCAAGCCACACAGAAAGTTCATAGCAATCCGAGCCCCTTGGGGGAAAAGATGCACTCACCTCTTCGCTTTGACCCTGAGGCCTTTCCTTCTGGGACCTCGGCAGCTGCCACAGCCCACAGTGTCCACGGTGACCTACCAACACCACTGCAGGCAGACCTCTACAGGAGGAAGGGAGTTCCCATTCTCCATCAGAAGGGAGTGTCCTTCAGCAAAAGGAGGCGATGCCGTTATTCCCTGAAGTAGAGGCTGTTGGATGTGTTTGGCCTGAGTCCTAGCCCTCTCGGCGTGAACGGAACTCAAGGGAGCCCCACACAGGAAAGACTGTGCAAACCCCAGACCACCCCCACCCGCACCGAGATACAGGTGTTCCTCCTAGCTGTGCGTGAGGAGTCTGAGAAGGGGGGCTGTGTGCTCTGTGGCCACCCTCTTGGGTGCTGCTGCTGCTGCTTACACCCACGGAAAGCTCAAGGACAAGCACTGGCGTATTTATTTCTCCCCCTTTCATGTGATCTTATTTTTGGACTGGACACAAAAGCTATTTGGGGGCTGGACAGCTGCCAGGTGAAAGGACAGTCGTCTCATCCAAGTTGTGTCCAGGCTTCTCTGCACTAGTCCCCGCTACCTTTCCCCAGGAAAGCAGGAGGTTGGGGTTCTTGTTCTGAGCCTTTTTTGTTTTTTTAAAGGAAAAGGGCAGGCAGGAATGAAGGCAAGTAGGCAGGCCGGAAGAGAGGAGGAAGAAGCATTTATTTACTTATTTAGTTCTTCATGTTGGTTGTTCAACTGGTCCCGGGTTACAAGCACAGGTCCTCAGATGTGTGTGGACCATGCCCACTAGCCTTAACCGCTAAGCTCCCAGAGCGCGCTTTGAACCTTCCTTTTTGTACACTCAGGCAATTTATCCAAATTACTTTTTTGCAAACAGTTCTTCCCCATCCTTTGAAGTTTTACAGAAGATAAATGGAATGGAAAAGTGTATTGCTTTTATGCCTGAGGCTAGAGGTCATGTCGTAGTGTTGACATACATTGGGCTGTCACATACACACTATTTTTCAGACCCTCTTCTCAGTGCAGAGATGGGACTCTCGGGCTCAGAAGTCAAGTGTGAGCCATGTTCAAGAATGAGGCCCTAACACTGAAGCTCACTGCTTCTGCCTGTTTCTAACTCCTAGGCTTGTAAAACAAAACCTTTAAATAGCTTGATTTTTCACCTCTGCTTCTCCCCCTTCAGACTCTGGAAATTTTTGAAACATTCATGCCTAACAAAAATGCCAGCTCAGCAGCATCACCATCGCCATCGCCATCACCACCACCATCACTGTGACCATCATCAGTTTTTATCGAGCTCTTGGTACATGCATTCTTCTGCTGAGCACTTTTCCTGCACAGTCCTGGTTATCCTCACCACCGCCAGTAGGGAAGGTGGTCTCGTTCTGATTTGACAGCACAGAGCCCAAGGCCGGAAAGGTGAGCTTGTCAGGAGAGCTGGACCCGGCTGACTCCAGAGCAGGAGCTGGCCGCCACTTTTTTGTTCGCTGTCCCTCAGAGCTATAAAGTATCACACTTTCACCATTGTTTTAATTTCGTAAGAGGAAAAATTGAAACCTCAGAGTTGATGCAGACCCATGACATCAGTCTTCAATTTCGTTCCCAAATTCAGCTCTTGAAGGAGAGAAAGAATGAGGTTTTCATTTATTTACAGTCCCAGGCCTGATTCTAAGTACAGGATGGAGAGTCTCTGGCGTCTGTTCTCCTTGGAGCTGGTTTGCTATGAATAATTCACTGTGCAAACACACACACCAGAGAGGACTGGACTGGGCCGCCAGGCAGACTCCCCACATCCAGGGAGCCTGCCTTTCCTTCTGCTGCCCTGGTGGTGGTGGCCGGTGGGGGGGCGTAGAGAGAGGGTAACTAACCGCTTGTCCAGCACTGCCCTCTGCAGGCCTTAGGCTGCATTACCCCCAGCATGGTGGTCATCATTTTCCAAGGGGCACATACTAAGGATGATAATAATTATTTATTTAGAAACAATTAATTAGAATAGTGATGTTTTCAGAAACAATATTTTTAAACTTACAGTGAAGTGAGAACAAATGGAGTTTATTCTTTCTTTTCATTACACTTCTTCCTGCCTAGGGAAAGAAAACTCCCACTTGTTAACTCCCCAGGACAGGAGGAGAAAGTGGCTTTGATACTAAGGTCCTTAGGGACTATGCCTTTGGAAGCCAGGTAGCCATTCTGCCACTTTACAAATAAGAAACTCTAAGCATATTGGAGAGAGTTGACAATTTAGAAGGGTAAAGAGCAGAATCAAACCTTAGGGCACAATTTAGGGCAAAGGGGAGGAGGGAAGCACTCTGTTCAGCCTCCCAAGACTCTTCTTACTTGCAAACCCCCTCTTGGTGCTTCAGAAACTTCTCTGGAGGGCAGTTTTTGCTTATGAATTGTTTTGAAAGAGTTGATGTAAAAGAGCTTAAGTAGCGCATTTCCAGTGGACTCCAGGCACACGTATGTATTCCAGACAGCTAAAAAACAACTCAGTAAAAAAGACTAATTTCTTTTTTGAGATCTTATTTCCAGGTTCTCAATTTCTATAGTTACTCTTTCCAAAAATTGATTTTCCCAAAAATGCATCTGTCTTCATCATATCCTTACCTGGCTGGAAAGTATAGTCTCCACTCTTCACAACTTACTAAGGGCATCATTGTCCCAATTGTAAAAAAAAAATCTCCAGTCTCTAAACTAGAAACTTTTTCGATAATTTAATTCATGTTCCCTTAATAATTGAGGCTTTTTTTTCTTTTAACAACTGTCTCTTCCATCCCTTTAATTTGAGGGAGAGAATTGTGAAGGCAAATCAAAGAGAATATTGGAAATAGTAACAGATAAATAGGTACGTTTAAAGGATGATGTCTGTATTCCATTACCTGTAATATGCTGGCATGACTGTCTTGAGTCCATATCATTTAGTGATAAACATTTACCATCTCACCTTTGAAATGTCACTATAGGTAACATCATTTTCCAAAATTATTTCTTAAGGCACAGTAACAAAAATGGGTGAAGGTAGTTGTACTCTTGGACTGACAGCAGGTTGTCATCCATTTCTCTCCCACTGAGCACCTACTGTGTGTCACACATTATTTCAGGCATTATGTATGAAAATGGTGAACAGAAGCTAACATGTTACAAGCCACATTCTTACTTGGGAGTTATTTGAGGGAAATAGGTTAATTTAATACATAAATGTTGAAAAATTTAACTTTTTATTTTAAAGAGAAAGGAAGCCGGCAACAATGAAGACAAATAGACAGGCAAGCAGACAGAAAGAGAGAGGAGGAAGAAGTAATTTTGTTTTATTTATTTAGTTCTTCACTTTGGTTGTTTCCCCTGCCCTGGGATGTGAACCCAGATCCTTGGGTTTTATGTGGACTGTGCCAGAGCTACAGACTAACTCCCTGAGTCTCAAGGGCACACCAAGAATTAACTTTTATAGGTGCTGTCAAGGGAAGGTGGCCATAAAGAAATAAAATCTAGTCCAAGAATAAGAGGTCCAGGAATCTCTATAAAAGGACTGAAAACCCAGGTAAAAGGACTTTGAATATGAGAGAACTGGGGAGAAATGATACCAACTTTTGTAGCTTTAGATTTTAGAAAGAGACTTTCCCTTTCTACCAGTAAAACCCACATTATAATCAGTTGTTCTGATTGGGAGCAATTTCTCCCCAGGGGATATTTGACCATTTCTGGAGACATTTTTTATTGCTTCAACTAGTGCTGTGCTGGTGGAATCTAGTGGGTAGAGGCCAGGGATGCCGCTAAACATTCTGTATTGTGTAGCACAGACTCCCACAACAGAGGTATTCACCTCTAAAGGTCAGTAGCGCTGAGGTGGAGAAATCCTCTTTCAGATTAAGGCAGAGCCTGACAAGTGTGCTCAGTGGATTTGGAGTCATCCATTCAACCATTTTCTCATTCACTGAATACCTACTGAGTGTCTATAAAGTTTAAGACACTATTCTGGGCATAATTGAGGAATAACAGGTACCCTGCAACCAAAATGATCACCTCCACGGCCTACCTAGCTGTTCTCCTGCTACTTAGCCTAAAATGGTCATCATTAGAATGGTGATAAAACCGATCACATTGTAGGAAAAAAAAGGCATGAAATGTAGGCTATCATTCCCCAAATGGTCACTGAAACATACTAATAGTGAAAACAACCTAAATGTGTCAACAGGGCAATGGTTTTGTAGTTATGGTACATTCACACAATGGCATGCTGAACAGCCAATTTGAAAAAACAGAGCTCCCAAGAGAAAATTTGGGCAGGCAAAATCTCGTTGAGAAGACACAGAACATAGCCATGAAGATATTAACTGGAAAGAAACTGTTCCCTATAGTAGATAGGATGTGATTGATCAAAATTGTGTTTTTAAAATCAATTTATGTGCACATGCAATTGCTGGAGAGATACTGAACAAATTCTTAACACCTAGTAGCTCTAGGGAGTGGAAGACACTCTCTGTAAAATGCTCACTGAGAATGGCAAGGAAATTGAAGAAGTAATCAAAAGTCTCCCCCAAAATAAAGGCCAAGAACCAGACAGCTTTACTAGTGAGTTTTACCAAACCTTCTGAGAAGAATTGACACCTGGTCTTCTCATGCTCTTTCAAAAAGACAAAGAAAAAGGGAACAATTCCAAACACTTTCTGTGAGGTAACCATCACTCTGATACCAGCAGCAGACAAGGGCAGAACAAAGAAAGAAAATTAGGGACCAATATCTCTAAGGAATATAGATGTAAAAATCCTCACCAAACCAAATCCAACAATACATCAAAAGGATCATTCATCATGACCAAATGGGATTCATCCCGGAGATTCAAGAATAGTTCAACATATGTGAATGGATTAATATACCACATTAATAAGAACAAGGAAAAAGTATACGATCATACCTATAGATCCAGAGAAAGCATTTGACAAGATTCAGCACCTGTTCGTGTTAAAAACTGCATAAAATGGAAATAAAGGAACATACTCTAACATAATAAAGGTCATATATGATAAATCCACAGCCAACATCATACTCAATAATGAAAAACAAAGTGGTTTCTCTAAGTTCAGGAATGAGGCAAGCCTGTCCACTCTCACCACTGCTATTTAAAATTGCACTGGAAGTCTAGATCTTGAGCTGTACCACAGAGAGAGGAAGGAAGAAAGGAAGGAAGGGAAGGAGAAAAAGAGGAAACAGAATTTTTATTTATTTGTTTGTTTTTGTTCCCTACCCCCACTCCAGCCCTGGATCACAAACCTGGTCCTTAGCTTTATGTGGTCCACATCCCAGCTATCTCCGCTGTTCTCGCCACAAGGGTGTGCCTATTTCATTTTTGTAACCTCTAGTGGGCTTTATTATATTGTTTTGAACAGTCTGATTTATTGGAATTTCCTCAAATTAACTTTTACATCATTCTTCCTTGATTCCTGTTTCTGTCTTGTCATCTTAAGTACTTTTCCTGCTGCTTAAAAAATACCATTTAGTAGTCACTGCTGGTGAAGAATTCAGGACATGCCTTAATTTCACCTTTATGACTGGAGGCTGTTTTCATGGGAAGAGAATTACAGGTTGACAGTTATTTTCTTTCAGACTTGAAAGACATTTAAATTCTATTGATTTTCAGCTTCTATTTTTTTCTTCCCACAGGTCAGCTAAGAATTTCTTTAAATAACACTAACTGCTTTTAATAACTTTTATCTTTTTGTCTTTGGTTTTCATCTCTTTTACTATGATATATCTAGGTATTTTCTTTGTATTTATCCAGCTTGGAGCTCCCAGGCCTTCTGGAATCTGTGAGTTGATGCTTTTTAGTCAATTTTTTTTTTTTTTTTTAGCAATTCCTCAACTATTTTCTCTTCACCTATTGCTGCCACATTCTCTTTCTCCTCTCCTTCTAGAACTTTAATATTCGCTTCATCTTCCATCTTCTCATTCTCTCTGCAGTGTTTTTCATATTTCTCTCTCTCTAGGGTTTATCCTGATATTTTCTTCTAACCTGTTTCCCAGTTCATTCATTCTCCCTTCAGTTGCATCTAATCCATTGTTAAATCCATCCACTGAACCCTTTTATTTTTATGTTTTTTCAGTACTAAATTTCTATTTAGTTATTTGTCAGTTCTTCATTTTCCATTTTATAAAATTCTAAGTTCTCTGCCATCTGTTTCAACCTTGTCTTATATCTCCTTCTGCATAGTCACTATCGTTATTTTATTCCGTGTCTGATAAACTCTTACCTAGAAACTAGAGTGTTTCTATTGCAGTTGTTTCTGCTCGAGCTCATTCATGACGTCTTATCTCTTCTTGCATCTGCTTATTTTTATGTGTGTGGAAATTATATGTGAACAGTTGTTGGTAGAAGTCACATAAGACACTGTGGTGTTATATTTCACCAGAGGGTGTTTATATTTGTTTTCGTTAGGTACCTGGAGATACTAGCAATCTGGGATCACCTCAGTCTGGGGTTGTCATAAGTCCCTGTTTGACCAGGATTGTTCGGGGTCCGTAGTGTTTTTTCCCCCGACCCTCTTACCCCTGTTTTCCGCTACCCTGGACAACGCCCCATCACACACAGTTTCCACTTTAAAAATTGTGTGCAGTCTACCCTAATCCAATCTGAAAAATTAATCTCACTGGAAGCTGCCTGAGGCTCTGCAAAATCTCATCTGTTTCCAATTCATCCAGACTTAAGACGCAGTCCTTTAGGATACCAGTCTAAAATGGAAATTACCGGTCCCCCTCTCCTTTAGGGGGCACTGGATCCCAACTTTTGTCCCCTTAGGCCGGCAGAGCTGCCAGGTACTGCTTAGCTTAGCCTTTCAGCTTCTTGTCTCTTCCAGAAGCAGCCAGTGTCATAAGAAGGAAAGAGGCCCCCAACCTGAAGGGTTTGCCTCCCCAAATGCCCATTTCCTCCTAGATCTTCATTTGGCAATTTTCTTCATTATCTTTTTTATCTCTTTAATGCTTTCAAGTTGATGTATTTTTATTTTTGCCAGCTTTCCTAGATGTCTTCAGCAGGAGGGCAGGCACCAGCTATCTGGCTCGTCATTACCAGGCATAAGATATGTGGCTGCAGGAAATGAGCCGGTGTGCGTGCGTGTGTGTGTGTGCGTGTGTGTGCATGCTGCGCACTGGGATTAACTTGAGAGCATCAGCCTGTTTTTGCCTTGTGAGAATAGGGGTCTCATGTTATCATAGTTTCCAGGTTTTTTTAAAAAGAGAAATAGGAAATGCAGGCTTCTTGAATGTGAAATCCCAATTTTCAATGGTGGCTAAAAAAAATTAACTCTTAACAAGCCAAACAAAACACATCTAGGGTCAAAACCCAGTCCGGAGGACACCAGTTTGAAATGTGGACTCCATTTTGCATTGATGGAAGAAGTGGGGTGGTTAGTGGTCCCCAATCACTCATAGCCATGAGCCTCCAGCACTCCAGGATGCCTTGAATAAACCCAGCCCCTTAGACACAAGAATAAAGACAGGCGAGTTCTATCTTTACTGAAATCTCTGAAAAGTGCCGAAGAGGAGGGTGGATTCTATTCATAACACATTTCTGAAAAATCTCTTCTGTCTCTCTCCCAAATTGGCCCCATGACACTGCAGCAGCTGGTCCAGCTCCCTTCATTGTGTCTGGAATCCCCCCACGTTCATCCCATCCCTGACTCTTCTTTTTCTCTCCCTCCCTCTCCTTTCTCAATGCCATTCACCTTTATCCAGTAGGTGAGTCCCTGCCTTTTTTGGTGAGAACATCAAGCCATCCTGCCTCAGCACCACACAATTCATAAACCCTTCTTGCCTTTTCCTCTATTCTGCACACAAAGGGCTTTCATACTGAGCTGGCCAAGACTAAATTCCCCTTCAGAGGAAGTGAGGGTGGAGTGAGAAGACACTGTAAATATTCTAGAATATGTATTTTTTCCCTGTCTCATCAGCTATGCCATCTGGGGTGGGGTAAAGCCAGGAGATGTCATTTACAAAGCAGGCAGAGCCCATTTCTGGGATGCATTGGCCCCACAGTGAGTTTTCAGATGAATGCCATTTCCTTGTCACATACGTTTCATTGAGAGGACACTACCAACCCCACCACACCACCGCTGCTCCCACAAAACAGGGATGAGGAGCCAGAAGGCAGATAAATCACAGGCAGACTTCTTCTGATTTGTCTAATAATAGAAAGTTGGCAAAGCATGTCACAGAATAGAAGTATTTGATAAAAATAGCATCTGTTAAGCTTGGGACTCAAGCTGGAAATGCATGGAAATGAAATTTATTCCTTCCTTGAGTGTTTCCATACCAGTATAACAATTCTGTCCTCTGAGAGAAATTTAAAGGGCTGCTTTCTGTGACCAAAATGGCTTTCTCTCCCAAGGTTTGATGGTGGAGGAGGTGCTGGCCCAGTGAAGAGACTAGGCTGGGAGACTGCGCCCTGGGCCCCACACCCCACTTTGGGACTCATGTCAGGGGCACCCCCTTACACCAGTTTGTGAGACGGGAGACCTGTGATAAGAAAAGGATAAGAAGTGTGCGCAGTAGGGAGAAAAGCTTCCTAAATATAAACACTTACCTTCCCAAGCCACTTGGCCAGGGAAATCTTTGACAGTTGTTAATTATTGGGAAGTGACAGTTGGAGGTGACAGAGTGATGCCGGTATAAGAAGGTTTTGGCATCAAACCTAGAAAACACACGCCTCTCCCAACATGGGCTTCAAACACCTTCCTGTCCTGGTTCTTTAGGCTCCTGGCTGATTCAGCGTGTCCCCCCTCCTCTATCTACAGCCCTCTTAGTCCCACCCATCCCCACCAGCATTGCTGTGTGCTCAAGTCTGCAACAGAACAGAACTGTAAAACAGGCATAACCCCTTCCCAAGCCCTGTCTCCCTTGAATTCTCATCTTCTCTTTCCCCACGGAGGCCTCTCTTTCCTCCTTTGCACATCCACTTCTTTCACTCCTAAACCCACTGTGCCCTGGCTTGTGCATCCTGGTGTTGGGTTCTGATGTGACCTCACTGGGTCTCCTGATTTGAGCTCCTGACAGGCTTGAGTGTCAGCCCCTGTTCCAGGCAAGAGCCCTGCTTCCTGAGAAGCCCAGCTCTTGCTTCAGAGGCAGACCCTAGAATACCAAGAACACATGCACACATGCACACACACTTCTAATTTGTCTTCCCCATCAAGAGAAGGTTTGTGGTCTCCTGGAGAAGGTGTGCCATCTATGGGATCCCATCCTTACAAACCCAGAAACAAGAACAAGATTTGCAAATCATCTTTCAGGAGTGGAGCATAGAGGTTCGGAGATTAACTCTTACATTGAACAGACCTCAGTAGGAGGCCACCTCTGCCAGTTGCTAGCTGGCAGACCTTGGCCAAGTCACTTAAACTCTTTGTGCCTCTTCATCTCACTTCACCTCAACTCTAAACATGACAATCATAATAGAACCTACCTCATAGGACTATTAGGAGAAGTAAACAAAGATAATGCATGTCAAATACTGAGCACAGGAGCATGCCTTATAGGAAGCATTTTATAAAGATTAGCTCTCATTACCGCTTTTGAATGGTATAATTTGACCTGAGTATTTAAGTCTGGCTTGATGCTCATACCTGTAAAATGTGCATGAGCAAGTATGGTAAGACTAGGGGTTTGCCACCAAATTCTCTAGAGAATAACTGGTTTCTTAAATGATCCTGGGCCAAAACATTTAATAATGACTAAGCATTGTGTAGGAGCCAATGAAAGACAGAATCCTCGAATGAGGATGAGTATTCCTAGATGTTGGGTGATAAGCTAAAAGGCACAGGAGTGTGACTGACTGTGCCCCAGTGATTAGCATCAGATAAGATGAATGATCTCTGTTATGCAAGTACAAACACAGACTGTTTGGGAAAACAGCCACTGGAAAAGCTATTAGAACTAAAATTAGATAATTCTCAACAGTCTGGCCACCAGATGAGGTATCTACTGTTTGATGAATTATTCCAAACTGTAGACCTTGTTTTAAAATAAGTAGCAATATTCTAAAAACAGATCTCAGCGTGCATGAGTAGGTATGTGAGTCTGATAACATGGCGGAATGCAGGACATCGAAGGACACTGGGTGCAGGCGCTTGTGCTGGTGGAGGCAGACGGTGCTGGCAGAGGCCAGAGCCTGGTCTCAGAGCCTGGAGCTGCACTCTTCAGAGGGCAGGGGAGCGTCTGAAACGTGCAACCTGAGATGTGCTGTGTCAAATACACCCTGATTCCAAACACGAAGTACCAAAAAAAAGAACATAAAACAGCCCCCGCCCCTACGCACAACAAAGAATTACCAGGTCAGAATACCGATGGTGCCCAACCAGCCCCAGCTGCCTCTCCCAGGAAGTTACGAGAGAAGCACATCCTTAGGCTCGACTCAGAATCGCTGGAGGGGTGGAGCTCAGCAATCCCTGCGGAAACAAACCTTCCAGGTGGTGGAAGGCACTGGGAAGCCTGCACATGCCAGATACGAACGGCAGGTGGCGGCAAATCCGATAACAGCGTCGTGCCGGCCGCTAAACGCCCAGGAGAAATAGCGTGCCTGCGCTGGCTTAAGGGGTGACAGAACTGGGCGCCAGGGCGTTTCTACCCTGGGTGACAGTTAATAATGCCAGCTTTCTCATTTCAGGAAGGTTGTGGGGAGGGAAGAAAACTTGGTTCAAAGTCATTCTGCGGTCCCTTCTTCGAGCTTTGAGATTGTTCACGTCTAACTTAGTTGCTGCAGTGTGCTGTGTAACGGAGAGTTTTGTAAGTCAGCTGCTTTGGGCTTGTCTCCTAAAACCTCGCCCACCCCATAAATTCCCAAAGCCATGAGAAAAAATCACGGGCCAAGCATTTGACCCATTACACACCTGCAGGGGACCCTTGACCCCTCCTCTGCACGTGGACCAGATCTGCTGAATGACAGCCAGCTCAAGTTTCCCTGGTTCTTTTGTCAGAGAAAATTAAATCTGTCTGACAAACCTTTTTGTTACAAAGGAGTCCATTATAGTTCAGATGATTTTCCATATGAGCCACAAGAGGGCACCCTCCACTGCACCATGTGTGCCTGGGGGCCAAGGAAAGGGACTGAGAGGTAAGGTACAGGGACCTGTAAGACAGTGAAGGGCAGGGGGACGGAGCTCTTGCTTTCTTCTGTAAAGTAGCTAAGTGATGTGACTTTGATTAGACTTCAACCCTGGACTCTGTGCCAGGTTTCTCAAAGTATGTTTCCCCAACCAACAGCATGAGCACTGTTACTCCCATCCCCAAAAATCTTTTAGGAAAGCAAGTTCTTGGACTTCATGGTCAAGGAGCTGAATCAGAAACTCTGGGGGTGGGACACAGCAATCTAGTCTTACAAGTGTCTTCTCCACCACCCACCCCACCTCCAGGCGACTGTGCTAGACTCAAGTTTGAGAACCACTGCCCTTCAGTCCAGAGTATCTTCCTGGTTGCTGATGGGGACACAAAACCACCGCTTTCCTTTGTTATCTCATCACTCTTCTGCCAGGAGGTGAAAGCTTAGAACCTGTGTTCCTGGTGCCCAGGATCGTCAGGTCGCTTCCCTGCAAACACCTGAGGAGACTGACGTCAGTCATTCTGCACACACTTGTACAGCCTGAGGTTCTGGGTGACATAAAGGAGCTCTAAGTGAGGGGTCAGACTGGGGAGCTTCCAGTCTACCGCAGAAGGTGCACTGGCCACAGGACCCAACGACCAAGCAGGTCCCAAAAGGTGTGGTTCTGACATCATGTGGACACAGAATGGAAGCTGTGCCATGGCCCTGCCTGTCTTGGCCCTCGATCCCCACACCTCTCTGCTGCTGCTTTTCTCCCCGCTCAGCTGCCTACCCTCGTTTGCCCTAGTTTTCACTTCCTTTTCCTTTTATCTCACACATCTCCACCTTCCCCTTCCCTCCATCACACAATTCTGATCTGGGTTAAAAACAGAGTCCAAGGATAGGTCCAGCAAGAACAGGGACCCCAGAGGATGGGAGAGGGGAGAACTGAGGGGGTGAGGACAGATTTCTGCTCATGGTTAAGGCTGAGAACACCCTGTACATGTGAATAATTGTTGCTTCTGTTGCCAGCTCCAGGAAGGGGTCTACTCTGGGCTGTGGAGTCTGGGAGAAGCTCCCGAGGACAACTGGGTGGGAACTAAGTCTTGGCCGGTGAGGGAGCTTTGGGTGAGCAGAGGGAGGGAGGGGCCGTCCCAGCTCAGAGCTGGAGGAGCTGGGACCTGGGGAGCATCAGCAGCCAGATGTGATGGGGCGTCATGGTAAGGAAGGTCCACTGGGGCGGGGAGGGGTCAGTTAGAATTCAATGATGGACACGCTAGGGAGAGACAGGACTGAGGGCAGAGGACTGTGCCCTCGAATGAATTGTTAATACTGAGAAGGTATCATCGTGGCGGGGTCACAAACGAATATGCCTATACAGCAGGTCCTTAAATAACATGAGTCCGTCAGTGCAACTTCATTCCACTATAATGTTGATGAGAAAAGGAGTCTAATTCCCAGCTGGGTCCACTCTCCCTGTTGAGTAGGCACCTTCTCCCAGCGTCTGCATGGGTGTTTTCTGGGTCCTTGGTTTCCTCCCACAGCCCACAGCCCAGAGACATGCACATTGTTTGGCGGTGTGTCTCAGCCGTCCCGTGCACGTGCATGTATGGGGGTGCGTGTGCCCTGCGGGGGGAGGACCTCCGGTCCAGGCTTGCTTTCTCTCTTGCACCCTGAGCTGCTGGGATAGGATCCAAGTAACCTGAGACCCTGAATTGAAATAAGTGAGTTGGAAAATAAATGAATGAATACAAATTCTTGTTTAATTGTTGATGTGTGTTAGGTCTTTATTTAGAAACTTGGTGGTCTTTTTGAGACTAGAGACAGGCTGTAAAACTTAGCTCTTGTTTATATCAATGAGCCTAAGGTAGAAGTGGTTTTCTTAAATGTTGCTTGGCTTTAACGTTGACGTTTCCAAGAATCTATTGTCGACATTAAGCGAGGACTTAACGAAGCAGGTCGGGTAAGAAACAGCAGGGCCTGGAGGCACTGTGAGAGCTGGAGTTCAAGCCCAGGTGTCAGACTCCTGAGTCCCAATACACTCCGTGTGTTATATCCTTTCCTGTGTAGTTCAGTTACCAGATTCCAGTCATGTCTCTCCTCCTAAGTCTGAGCAGTGTTTGTGATGGTGTATTTGCCTTTTTGTGTTACAATATCAGGTTCACTTTCTCTGTGGCCCGTGCTTTGGCATGTAAGGTCCGTGAGTCTGTTGGTTTGGTATGATGTACATTTATTGAGTACCCTGTGCTGGGCACCAGTTATCCAACTTCCTGAGACTGTTTTAGTAGTGGAGACAGACAAATTGAAACAGAAGATTTCAGCATAGATGGGATATCACAGTGGAGCAAAGGTAGGGTCACCGCAGACCCTGGTTTCACCGGGATGGTTCTTGGTCTAATAACATTGAAAGTGCGCCCCACCTGCCTTCACCAGGCTGAAACCCCCACCCCTCAGCCCTGTGCCTGACACACACACGCCCCCCGCCCCTCAAGGCCTGCTGGTCCTCCAGCTGGTCCCAATTTCAACTCTAAAAATTGTGGTAAGTCTAGGTAAAAAGCCCTTTCACATACAGCAAAGTCACACAATGGGATGAGGAGTATGTGGAAGGGGTGGGTCGGGGGCAGCTTCCTGAGAGAAATGTCATGGGGCCTGAGTGTCGTGAACGTCTGAGGGGTACTGAGGAAGAGCCACCGGAAGGTGTAGAGAAGACCTGGAGAGCGGTGACAGGCATTAGAGGTGCCACAAGGCAGCAGGGTTGAATCTACCCAAGACAACTAAAAGATGGGAGGGGACAGGGCTGAGAGGCTGAGGGGCAGACCTCAGAGAGAATAAAGGTTTCTGGAGCGAGGAGGTGAGATAAGTCACCCGAAAGGCAGGAAGAGGGCATTGCCGCAGCTCCGCCTGGCGCGCAGAACAGGCTGATGGCTGCCAGGCTGCTTGAACTCTGTTGGTTGTAGGACCTTAGGCTGCTTCGCCCCTTTGATCCCCAGTTCCCACCTTTGTTATGTGGACTCTCACTCATAGTTTGGTCAGTGCTGCTAAGAGGTTCATGCCAGCTCTAGCACAGTGCCCAGCCTAGGGCACCCACTTAGACGATGTGTTATCATCATGGTGGGCACTTGGTAATGTTTGCTGAATGGCTGAGAGAGAGCAGTGACTTCAGTGCCATGAATGGTGCTCACTAGAGCTGGGAGATCAAGGCAGGAGCTTCAACCTAATAGGACTTGTGATCCCACTTGTCTTTGCGGGCTGGGAAATCGGGCTTACATTCATCTGAGTGAGGCTTCCACGGTATCCTCAACTCCACGTGAAGTTCCTGCAGTTAAATTGAATCAGCTAGAATTCGGTGCTGAGGCTGCTGATTTTCTCCAGAGGCCTTGTCTGCACACTGGGAATCCAGCACTCCTGAATGTCATACCATTCCCTCCAGGTGTGGACAGCCCTGCACTGAGCGCTCTCCCCCAGGCACCTGCAACGACGTGGCACCTGGTTCAGAGGAGCCATCTGGTACCTGAAATGCAGCTGTGTGGGAGGCCTGCCAGCCACAAAGGCCCCTGACTCCCAGTGATAGGGAGTGGCCCCGGCCCCAGCCAGGTGGGCAGCTCCAGGTAAGGGCAGCTCCCTTCCTTGGGAAACCCCACAGGACCCAGGAAAGGAGAGAAGAGCTCCCTCCAAGGATTATAGGCATGCTTTCCATTTCTGCAGTCCTTGTGTTTAAGGGTGTCAGCTGCAAGGGCAGGTTCAGGTCTTTTTCCAGGGTCTCTGGGCTGATGCCTTGATTTCAGTCTGTGATAAGAGCTCCTGGGTGAAGGGACCTCACAAATGAGTGTCTGGCTTATTTTTTCTGCATGGGATAATTTCTGCAGCGGTGGACCCCAAACTTAGCTGTGGCTTCCTCTGTGGAGTAACACACACACGCAGGACTGAAAGTTCTGTCTCAGTCGGGACGTGGCCAGATGACACCAGTATTGTTAACCAGCTCCTTTGACTTCTTTCTCAGGGTGGTCTGCATGCTGCCTGTGTCCCACCGCCAGGGCCTCTGGGCGAGCGGCGCTGTTCCTTGCCCTTTGAGGCTGTGGTCAGCTTCATTTTTAACAGGTAACTTTGACCACAGGTCCCTCGGTGGCTCTTGAGTACATTTACATTGGAGCACTGTTGTATAAATGACGGACGCACCATGAGCCCTGGAAAGTCACAGCTCTGTAACATCGAAGCTTGAATTTCAGACTCGCAGAGCCTTGGTTTTCTTTCTTCCTGAGTCAACTAGGCTTCCCTGAGCAACAGGGAAGTGTCAGCCAACATAACACAAAGAAGCAAAGAGAGCAGAAAAGTGATGTAATCTGAGGCCCTGTTGAGGTGCAGGCCAAGCAGTTGTGATGGAAAAACACTCGGCTGCTCACCTTGACTGTGGCAGAGCCGTGCTTGGTGGACTGGCCGAGACCGCCTCCCAAGGGAGGGGGCTGGTGGAGTTAGCCCTGTCCTCCCGCAGGAGGGCTTGCTGCTGCAGCTTCCAGACTTGTGTGGCCTGGTTCCTTCTCTGCTACTGGAACTTGGACCCCAAAGGTCAGGCGCCCCAGCCTGCAGAGTTCACTGACAAGGGAGCCGAGAGACACGGTTCATGTGTCTTGGGGCCAGCGGTGCTGCCAGCCCCAGGAAACTTCTGTGGGTTCCCCCTCCTAGCTGTCATTGTGAGCACCAGGAGTCCAAGGGTAGCCAGGTCAGAGCCATTCTCTAGGAACCCAGTGGGCTAGACAATGGCTGCTTTGTTCCTGTGTCCCCTGGCACCCAGGCAGTTAACCCAGAAACTGCCTCTGTGCCCTTTGGGGCAGACACATTTAAAAGCTCCCCTTTCAACTTTGGCCTGATATCTTATAGGCTGACAAGATGTACTTCCCTCCCCGCAAAGAGCTGTTTCTCCGTACTCTGACCATAAAGTCTCCAGGAGGGTCTCTTTTCTTCCACAATAGCTGATGACCCCGGGAGAATTTATAGATCTTCAGAAGAACTCCCCAGAAACGCCTGAAACAAGGGGTACCTATGTTCGCCCAGCCACATGGACTAGGAACACTCACCATGTCTTCCCACCCCCATGACCCCATGTGTGTGTCCCCCTCCCAACCCGCACCAGAAGGCGAGAAAATAGAGGCATTTAAAAATTCTTGTGTAGGTTCAGTTCATCGTACTTGAGAAAAAAAGTAAGACAGCTTACCGAAGTGCACACACTTCTTTCTCGAGAAGAGAAAGAGAAGCTAAGAGAAAATAAAGGAACAGACAAAGCCAGGTGGGATTTGATGCATAAATTTCTTGGTTAGATACTAAAGATATGAATTTGTTCTGTGCTTTTTAGCAAGGAAAGAAGTGCCCAGTCTTCAAGGGAACCCAGATGTCCTTAATCCCTTCACCCTTTCCTTTATTTAAAAATACCTACCATTTATTGAAGATTTACTATATGCCAGGCACTGTCCTAGGCACTGAGGCTGGAGCCGTCTGAACAAAGTGAAGTCCTTGTCTTCAGGGAGCTTCCTTTATAGTTGAGATAAACTCTATACAAGGAAACAGTGAAATGCATGATAATGTTCCATTGGGTGGTGCTAAGTGATCAGAGAAACATGACACAGTGTGCGTGTGCAGGGACCTATTTTAAATAGAATAGTAGGGTGGTTCTCTTAGGGAATGCATTTGAGAAGCAGCCTGGAGAGTGAGGCGGTGGGCCGCGTGGACATGGGGCACAAGAGAGGCCCAGAGGTCAGCTTGTGCCAAGGCCTTGAAGCACAGGGCAGCTGGCTGGCATGTCCGATGAGCTTTAAGAGGTCACTTGGGCTCAGGACATGTTGCTCAGGGTATGGGGAGGAGGCAGGATATGTGTGATGCCCTTGAAAGCTGGACAACATGGTGGCCTTGAGGAGGAGATGGAGTCAGAAGGAGAATGGCACTTATAGGCCACGTGAGGGCTTCAACTCACATGATGGAACTTGGGGCAGAGTGAGAGATGTGAAATGTGAGAATTGATCAGTTCACACACATCTGAAAGGTAGGATAGGATTCATCGAGGGATTGGCTAAGGGTAGGATAAAAGAGAAATTTCAAGAACGACTCCACATTTTTGGTTTTTTTTTGGCTTGAACAACGGGAAGCATGGGGTTGGCTTTTATTGGGATGGGGGAAACTATGGAAGGAACACGTTTAGTGGTGAGCTGACATCAAGGGGTTCAGTTTGGGACATTGTAGTTTGAGATAGTTTTTGGGCTTCCCAAGTGGAAATGTCAGGTAGCCAGTAGGAAATGCCACTTTGTACTTTAGGGTTAGTTGACATATAATTCTTCTTTCTCAGTTCTATAGCTTCTTTTTGATAGCAGCCTTATTTAGACACAATTCACATGTCATAAAATTCATCCTTCCAATGTATCTGAGGAATGGGGAAATGCACATATGGGGAACCTATACACATGAGTTTATTTTAATATGTAGAATAAATGCTATTGCAATAAAAATAATAAAATAAATTGGAAAAAAACAAACAAACAAACCCAATTCAGCCAGCACTACCACCTCCAGGAGGCTTTGTCTAAGCCCTTCTCCGTCCTCTCTGCATCCTGCAGGCGGTGCTCCCAGCGTCCTCACACCGCACGACCTTCTGGGCACAAACATGGACTCCAGACAAAGGGGAAAAACGTGTACAATTTGGTGGCACTTCATTTATTCACATGATTATTCAACTATCATCACTATCTAATTTCAGAATATCCTCATCACCCCAAAAAGATAGCCCACACATACTGCCCATAAAGCCCCAGTCTGCTTTCCCCTCAAACCTTTGTCAACCCCAAATCTGCTTTCTTTTTCTGTGGATTTGTCTATTCTGGACATTTCATAAAAATAGAATCATGTGATATGTCATCTTTTTTCTGGATTCTTTCACTGGCGTAATAATTTCAAGGTCCACCCATGAATATCAGTACTTCTTCATTCCTTTAATGGCCAAATATTATTCCATAGCCACTTAGCTGTCTCCTTTGGAAAAAATGTCTGTTTGAATTATTTGCCCATTTTTAATGGGGTTACTTGTCTTTGTATTGTTGAATTGTAAGATTTATTTTTTTTATATGCTTTGGACACAAGTCCCTATCTGATATATGATGCGCAAATGTTTGCTCCTACTCCATGGGTTGTATTTTCCTTTCTTGATGGTATCCTTTGAAGAACAAAAGTTTTAAATTTTGATGAACTGACAGACATTTGAAAGTCATCAGCATATGTATGTTATTTTAAGCTACAAGACTCCCCAAGACCTTCTAGGAAGACAGCTTAAAAAGGAATGGGTGTGTCCCAGGGCTGAGCCTTAGGTTGCCCATCATTCAGAGGCCAAAAAATGGGAGAGGAAGCCAGCGAAGGAGACTAAGAAGGACCCCACTCCCAGTGCCCCTCTCAGTTGTGGTTTGTTCAGCCCCTCCAGGGTGGCAAAAGAACATTCTAAATTCTTGTCTGTTTTTAGGCAGTTCAGATCCTGTCCTCTATCTCCATTCACTCCTTCAAGGCCACACGAACTCCAGGGGTCTTGCCCATTCCAGTGTGTCAATCCAGTTGCTAGAGTTCGGTGATGTAATAATGCAGCAGCTGTGAAAAATCAGAGGAAAGAAAGCAGGAGCGGTTGGAGGAAGTGTTCAGACCGCACTGCAGGTCTAACGCCTGCCCTGGGAGACGGACAAGGACCGAGGATGGGGAGCAGGAGCCTCAGATGAAGTGCAGTGTGAGAACATCTTAGCAAGCTCCGTAGAGGCCGCCAGCACAAAGCTTGCCCACAGAGAGGTTCACTCTAGCAAGAAATGACCTGTCCATTTCTCAGCCGTTGGCTGAGAGCCATGTGGGGAGAGTGTGGCGTTAGCCTGAACACTGAAGGGGGGACCCCGAAGATACTGTAGGAGATTGTCAGCTGACTTAGGTGCTCACAGCAGGTTCTTTCTTGAAGGAAGATCTGAGTGGCTCTCCCTGTGGCCTCCACAGCCCACCTCCAGTTCACCCAGATCTACTTCCAGTTCAACCAAGATCCTTTTAAATAACCTGATATTCCCCTTTTTGTGGAGTACAATAGTGCGTAAGTGTTCTAGCAAATACTTGCCATGATGTTGCTGGGTCCTTTCTCATAAGGACCCAACGCCCCTTTCAGTGAGCAAGTCCTGTGTCAGAGAATTGAATTGATCCAGGGACTGAGCAAGGTAGCCAGACCTTTTGTTTGGTTCCCTCCACCCCAGTTCCAGGGGGCAAACCAGATCCTTTGGCTTTATGTGGTCTGCGCCTTAGCCACTTGAGTCACTTGAGTCACAATAGTGTGCCCAGGGATATCACTTCTTAATGGGGCAATTGCTCGCAGTCTCAGTCTCCTGCTCCTCTTCGCTTGAGACACACACACACACACACACACACACACACACACACACATAACACGTGTGTGTATAAATACATACATAGATATATTTCTAACATTATCTTGTGGTTTCTCTTGCTCTTAGGAATGCTGTGCTCTACCTGCAGGCTCCATTACTCTGTGCAGAATCTCCTAGCTGCCCCTCCTAACTTACCAATTGTTATGGTGCAAGCCATCAAAGCCAGCTTCTGATGGCTGATGATACCCAGTCTCTGTTAGGGATGTTTCAGAGAATGGGGGTCATCCCCATGGATGTTAACAAGTCCCACTCTCTGACTACCTCTCTGGCCTGTGGAGAGCCACCACTAAAGTTCTCAGTGAGGCTAATACAGTCCTGATTTTCTTACTTATTGGTATGTCTACTGGGCCCTCTCAGAACAGAACCCTGTGATCCCCGGTCTCACATGGTGTCCATTCCAGGCTTTCCACTTCCACTTCTTTATCCCTTCCTCTACTGTCTTCAGAGCAAAGCAGGCTTTTGTACTACGTTTAGACTGGGCCTTCACCTTCTCTGGGCCTCTGAGAGCTAGTAGATGTGATGTCTTTTGCTGTGAACAAATTTCCCAAAAACTGGTTATTTAAAACAAGTGTACATGATCTCATTTTCTGTGGGTCAAGTCAGAAGTAGCTTAGCTGAGTGGTTCTGACTCAGGGACATTCATGAAGTTACAACCAATATGTCAGCCATTGGTTAGGACTGGAGGGCCCACTTTCCAGAAGATTCTCACACACAACTGGCCATTGGAATCAGTTGGGATGACTCAGTTCTCCTCCCCATGGCCTCTCATCCTTCAGGAACCTTCTTCTCCTGTGGCCTCTCCAAGGCAGTCTGGAATTTTTGACTTGGTGGCTGGGAACACCAGAAAGAGAAAATGCCTAAGACTTAAGCTAATCTAATTATCGAAGCGATACCGCTTACTTTTTTTTTTTTTTTTTTAAATAGCAAATATAGTCACCACAGCCACTCCCAGAGCCCCAGGTCCTTTGCCATCACCTTGTTCACATCTTCCTTCCCTTGTTCCCCCTCCTACTCTTAGCCACAGTTTTGTGTCCTGTGAATTTTGTTGAAATGTGCTCATTTGTTTCTTTATATTCCATTTATGAGTGAAAGCATCTCATATGTCTCTTTTTCTTTCTGACTTATGTTGCTTATCACAGTCCCCTCCAGTTCCATCCAGGTTGTTACAAAGGGCACAATTTCATTTCGTAAACTGTTGCATGGAATTCCACCTAGTGTGTCTACCACAGCTTCTTCACCCAAGTGTCTGTGGATGGGCATTTAGGTTGTTTCCATGTCTATGCTATTGTGAATTGTGCTGCTATGAATATAGGGTGCATATGCTTTTTCTGATTAGAGTTTTTGTGTTCTCTAGGCATAGATCTAGCAATAGGATTTCTGGATTGAATAATAGATCTGTATTTTTTGAGGTATCTTCAGACTGTTTTCCAAAAAGGTCTTCCGAGGTCTTTTCTTGTTTCATGTTGTTTGTTCAGTTTCCTTAGAAAATATCCCTGGGATTTCAGTAAGAATTGCATTAAATCTGTATATTACTTTTGGTAAGATGGCCATTTTCACTATATTAATTCTTCTGATTCATGAACATGGAATATTCTTTTATCTCTTTGTGTCTTCAATTTTTTAAATCAGTGTTTTGTAGTTTTCAGTGTATAAATCTTTCATTTCCTTTATTAAGTTGATTCCCAGGCATTTTATCTTTGTTGGTGATATTGTGAATGGGATTCTTCTTGGTTTCTCTTCCCTCTAGTTCATTGTTTGCATGCTAGTTACTTCTGCCTTATTCTACTTGATTTAAGTGAGTCTGTGAGTGGTTCAGCTTATACACAGTGGGAAGGGATTGCATGAACACCAGAATCAGTAGTCATTGGGAGCCATCTTGGAGGCTGGCTACACCAGGTACCCAGGCAGCAAATTCCCCTCAACCCCTGGGATTTTAACAGGGCATTAAATCATGTTCCAAGACAGTAGCTCCAAATCAAAATATTTTGAGGCTTATGTTCTTGCCCTTGATCAAGGATACTCAAATCTAATCTCTAAGACCCTTTTCTAGCTCCTACTAATATATGCTGAGGCAGTCATATGTCCCTTAATGATGGGGATACCTTCTGAGAAATAGATCTTAGGCGAGTTAGTCATTATACAAGTAGCCTGCAAGTATAATTACACAAAGCTAGATGGTATAGCCTGCTGTACCCCAGGGGGTGTGGTATAGCCTACTGAGACCACTGTCATCATGTATGCATCTGTCATTGACTTTAAACATCATTAAGTGATGTGCCCTGGTGGAGGCGAGGTTTGGCACAGTCTACATACATATCAAGGTCCCTGGTTCAAGACCTGGGGTTGGGGAAACAGCCAGGATGAACAACCAAATAAAGTGCTCCTTCTTCCTCTCTCTTCTGGCCTGCCTGCCTCTACTTGCCTGCATTCCTGCCTGCACCTTTCCTTTACAGAAACAAAGCAGACCACATCATTAAATGACATTTGACTGAAATACTTATTGTGCTTCATTGTACAGTCTCTTTCTCCCCTTACCAGGGCCAGCCCTTCCTATTTTTTTGATGGTGAGGTTCACTAGTGAGTGGCCTGGTGGAGAGAGTTCTGTGGGGTATCCGGTAGGAGGAAGTGCTCATTCTTACCGTGGGAGGGGATCCCCAAGCACAAGAGCAAGTCTGGAGCTTCTATTCCACATTTCAGAGCACAGGTTTCCAGCTAGGGCATCGACCTTAGCATAAGGTCTAGACTCAGCACTCTAGGCTGAGTTTCTGAATGGCGCTAGGATTCTGAAGCTGGAACAGTTGAGTCGTGCTTTGGTTCCTCTGCTATATCAGCTTTTCTGCTGCTGGAAATAAGGGCCTCTTTATAAACTGCCACATGAGCTCTCTGGTTTTCACACTTGTCCTTTAACTGTTTTTGTTGTTTCGTTAATGAGAAACTTCAAGTAGTAATAGCTATAGTAGTAAACATCCCTCTCCCAAGAAATACCCCACAGGCCCCCACAGCATTCAAATCTGATTCCGCCCACCTGTCAGAGGTACCCTTCCAGTAAGCTGTTCCCCCAGGCCACCGTCAGTGACACTTCCACAGTTAGGCTGCCACCTTGTGCCAGGCACTCCCTGTGCCCGCCTGGCCTCTCAAGGTGCTGTCCTCTTGGCCTTCCTGGGTGAGCAGGGCAGTCCCAAGCTCAGCCTCTCTGCCAGCTTTCCCCAACCAGGCCCATGTTCGCTGGGTTCTCTGAGAAGCAGATGCCAAGAATCTGTGTAGTATAAATATTTTCAGCAAAGGAAGGGAACAGAATGAGGCAGGGAGAGTCTTCAGCCTCCTCTGCAGGTTCTAAGAAAGTTCCAGTCAGGCCAGTGGAGCATCCTGAAGCCAGTTAGAGGCATCCTACATTAGAATGCCTTACCCCCACACCCACTCCTACCTCTCATCCAACACCCACTAACACCTTTCACCTCAACACCCACTAACCTTTCATCTGAACACCCACTGACACCTGGAGGATCCAGAGGGCTGTCAGTCAACTTCACATCCTACCCCTCCCAGCTCTTCAAAGCAGCAAAAGAGCTGAGCAGCCTATTTTTGGGTCCCCTAGTCTTCAGGTGTCCCCATTACTGAGAATGCTATTTTGCTGAGCCTGCTGAGAATATGTAAATGACCCAACCACCAGACTTCTGAATTTGCAGCCCTGAAGTTCAGCTGAACTTTCCTCCCAGGCTGTCCCCCTGTGTCCCCTCACTGTCCCTGGTGCTGGCCTGGTCTCGGGCATGGGACTGTGGATAAGTAACAGAAGAGAGGGTGGGCATATTGGAACCCTTGGAGCATCTCATCTAGAATTTTTTAAATTTATTTTATTACTTCTTTTGTTTACCTTGTGTAAGGTTTTTCTGGGCTCCGCGAGGAAAAAAAGTCAATTAGACCAAAAAGTCGAATAGCCAGGGCTTTATTGGATTCTGCACACCCGGGCAAAATTCCCAAGTCCACAGAGGGCCAGGGAAGTCGCGGGCTGGGAAGTCATGCTTGAACAAAGGGGAGTGAGCTCTTTAAGCAGAGGAATTTCGCGGGCTTCCTATGAATCCAGGTGTGGGGGTTGCATCCCTTATTCTGATGTCATCCACCTTTTTCCCGGGCTTGGCTGCCGTTTTCCCAGGCATGGCCGCTGCTGCTTTTGTCCCTGGGGCAGCCTAACACCTTGCATGTGCTTTTTCAGGATGTTGAATGAGTACCTCAATCTGTGTGCATGTCACACCTCACCCACTGGCAGAGTCCGTGCCCTCTACATCAACTCTTTCATCCCCTGTCCCTCCCCATCACCCCACCACCTCTCTGGTAACCAGTCTCGTGTCTGGTGAATTCTCTTATTTTTTGTCAGCTCACTTGTTTTGTTTCTTTATATTCTGCATGTGAGCAGAACCATCCTGTACTTCTCTTTTTCTTTCTGACTTTTTCATGTAGCTTGTTGACTGATCAGGCTTGAAGAATCTAGGACAGAACCTCCCTCAGCCTCCAGAAGGGCCCCTCTTGGTCAAGGCCTCTGCCAACACTTTAGTGTGACAAGTTGGGATCCCTGCAGATTTC
The DNA here is from genome assembly GCA_004363575.1 of Solenodon paradoxus. Classification (NCBI taxonomy): domain Eukaryota; kingdom Metazoa; phylum Chordata; class Mammalia; order Eulipotyphla; family Solenodontidae; genus Solenodon; species Solenodon paradoxus. Next base: position 400,202 of record RJWH01000996.1, read on the forward strand.
CCCGCTCTGCCTTTGTGGACCAAACTTCCACCTCTGGAGTCATTTCTTTGTCTAGAATATAATCTCTCCTGACTCCTCTTTTGAAACTGTATTCCTTACCTCCATCCCCATCCTGTCCTCACTTCCCAAGAATGAAGTGATTGAATCTCAAATGTGCTCATCTGAACGTATTTTTCTCTGTCTGCCCTGGATCCCTGAAATAACCCTGGAGAGCAGGAGTGTCCTGAAAGTACATAAAATGGGGTTCATACAGAAAAGGAGGGTGTAGGGCAGGTGGATGGAGAAAAATGATCTATTGTATGAGAGATTGCTGCTCCTGACAGCAAGGAGCAATTATTACATTTTTCTATATGGTATTTGGCCACTTCACCTATCTCCAGGTATTCTAGGAAGAGGGCTCTGTGTCTTTGAGGCAAGAAAATGAGTCTTTGTGCATTGGGTGGGCCAGAAAAAGCATAAGCTCAGGCATGTTTCTGTTCCCTTGGGTCCCTCCAACAGGGAAGTGGAGAGGAGTCAGAGCTGGCGCACCCCACCTCAGCACCTTCCTGTGTAACCTCATGGGGTGAAAGTTATCCCAGCCTAAACCTCCGGAGGAAAGTGGTACCCCTTCGCTCTCCCTGCAGCCTTGCAGGAGAGCATGCTGTTCCTCCAGCAGAGCAGATGCCGTGACAGTTCTCCTCGGACAGACAGGCAGCCCCTTGCCGGTGTCCAGCAGCAAGGCAAAGCGCCTGGAGAAAGACCTAGTCTGAGGATTGGCTTTTGTAAGGAGTTCTTCAACAGGCAGAGGGAGTAGAAGCAGGGACTCGGTCTCCAGAGGATCGACCTCAAAGTGGAGCTGCCACTGAATCATGAAGAGCATATGATGCTCCTCCCAGCACATGTGCCATATATCCCAGAGGGACCTGGAACTGGAGGCCAAATGTCTCTGGGCCTTGGCTTTTAAATCTGTTGGTTGGGTGGACGGTTGGAGGGATGGATGATGGATGGAATGGGATGATAGATGGAGAGAATGATGGGTAGATAGATGGATAGAGATATAATGATACATAATAATGATGGATGTTTGGATGGAATCATAGATGGATAAAATGCTCTGGTTAAGTAGAGGTTTGGTCTGCTGCCTCCACCTGAATGCAGTCCACATGCATCCTAAAGACCCAGGGCCAGGGGGGAAGAACTAAAATGAAATAAATTAATTAATTAAATAAAAATAAGTATGTAAAAATACTTCTTCCTCTCTCTTCCAATCTGCTTACTCACCTTTTTTCCTCCCTTAGCCTTTCCTTTAAATAAAATAAATAAATCGATAAATAAAAAGATAACTGGCTGCTGGATGGAGACTGCTGTGTATAGGAGCCAAAGTGGCAGCTGAGACCAGTGGGAAATTGTCAGATGTGTGGTACAAGGGGGACAAGGACTCCAGCAGCTGAGTTAGATTTTGATTTGCACATATAGGTCACCTGGCACTTCTGTTTAACAGCCTCCTGATTTAATTAATGTAACAGTATCCTTTGCTACTCTGCAGTGAAGAAAGGTATCAGTCACCAGAATAAAGATTGTTACAGTAACAGTCCTTCATACTTAGTCATACAGCATGCATTGCTGAAGCATTTACTGTGTGTCAGGCACCAAGCTAAAAGTTTGCTTCATTTAGTTCTCATGCCAATTCCACAAAGTGGGCATTATTTCCAATTTACAGAAGAAAAGCTCTGAGAAGCCAAGCACATTTCTCTAGGTCTCTTGTTTGAGTGAGTTGCGGAACCAGCATTCAGACCCAGGCAGCCAGTCCAAGGTGCACTCTCGAATGACCGCCCATCCCGTGGGCTCCCATGGTCACCTTTTATGGCTCAGCTCGCCCAGTTTGAATTAGAAGGACATGGAACTCTGTGAGCATAGACTGTGATTGCGCTCTCTGCAGCTAAGTAAACAGCATGCAAATTCAAGTTCTGCTGAAAATAAGCACCTATTGGTCTTCTGCGTCATTTATGCAGGCATTTTCTGTAGCAAGTCTGTGACCCCATGGTTAAGACTCAGCCTCTGATGGAGTATGCTCTTGCTCTCAGTTCAGATTTGCACTTACAGAGGTTGGCAGCCCCTCCAGAGGCCACATGCCTCTTACATGCAGCCCAGCAGTGATCCCTGCCCATCCCACCTCCAATCTGGGAGCACAGAGCTGGTACAGCTGTCAAGTCTGATGTTTTGTTTTGTTTTCATTTTCATGCCTGGTCACTGTTAATGACATTTGGCCATCAAACACACCCACACTAAATAGAATTAGGATGTATTGGAAAATGTGGCTTCTGAATAGGAAGTTGAAAATCCAAAATTTGCCATCTGGATTTTTTCTTGGTACGTAATAAGACAGTCCCTCAAGACAGCTTATGTGGGGGGGCATCTTGGCGGCAGCATCTGCAGCTCGTTTCCTCTCCTACCTTCCTGTTCCCAGCTGTTGAGTCCAGCTCTGTAGCTTGAGTGGATTAGATGGTAGGTGGAGGAGAATCTCAGGCTGAGTTCTTGTTCTCTGAGAAGCCAGGACACTTCCTTCTGGCTTGGCTCCTGGTGCCATGCAGGTTTCTTTTCCCTTCTTTGAAACCTTAAAGCAAGCATCTTCTAGTAAAATCTGGCCCTCATTCTCTGCACAGACAACCCTTTGTGCCATGTGTGTTATGAAGGCTGCTCTAGCTTCCCAAGAAGGTGAATAGGAAGATGATATGCATAAGCTGTCACTAAATGCTAACTACTCCTACTGTTCCTACCACCTTTGCTACCACTGGTGAAATCTTTGAGGCTGGGTTCATGCTTTATAAGTCTTTATATTCTAAAAGAGTGCTTGGTGCCCGATAGACAAAACACTCAGTGACCTGGCTTTATACTTTAGTTTCACCACCTCTAAAATAACTAGCCATATTTCCCAAACTTCAGTCATGTCCCCATACTGGTGCATAGCAGTGTACCATCGTATAGAATTACTTTTTTCCAGTATTCGTCTTCTAATCCATTGATCACTCTGTCTTATTTGATTTCTTTTGTAGCATATTTATTATATCACTTTCACAAATGGAAAACCACTACCTTAATCATTAGGTAGAAGGGAATTTTAAACCTCATGTCAGCAATGTGATAGGACATCGATGTCTGAGCTTTCCTTGAGGGGCTAATACTTGTGTTCTAAATCCCTCTACCTAGCAGGGTCTGCTCCTCTGCACCCCATAGCTTGTTCTAGAACTGCAGACAGTCTCTCTGTCCTGTTCTGTGGACCACCAGGAAATTACTGTCCCTGAGAGTAACCTCAAACAATGCCTGATGGGCACTGATGTAAAAGTGCCCTGGCTCCCTCATCCCTCTGGCAGGATCCTTCTGAGGCGTGTCTTTTATACTGTCTCCCAGGGCTTCTCCATGTGGTCAAGTTCCAGTCACCTGCTGTCATGATTGCCCTCCTAACACAGCCTTTGCTGGCTGGCTTCCTTCCTTAGCACTTCCCCCACCCCTTAGAGGTCCCTATACCTCTAAATGCCCTGCTTGCTCTCAAATCCTTGTTTCCAGGTATGATTTCGGGGGAACCCAAACCCAGCCAGGGATGACTTGCAAATAAGTGAACAAAGGTCATTTCATCAATTGAGGTCTGCATGATGTCTCCTTGGTGTAACACTGCACTGTCTATGCAAGTTTGTCAAATTAAGGGGGAGCAAATGTAACCATGTTTTGACAACTATTTTATCCAGGTAACATTTTCCTACTAAAGTTTCAGTTTGGTCATGCCCTGGTCACCCAGCAGATTAAGGCCACTGGGCGTGGTCCACACACATCCCAAGGACCCAGGACCAGGGGTCTGGGGAACAACCGAGATGAGCAGCTAAATAAAATAAATGGTAAAATGTTGTTTTCAATTTGAAAATATTTTCCAAGAAATTTGAAGGAAATCTAAACAGTTTCTAATAGTCATGGCTCTTCCCAACATGCACAAAAAGGAGATAGAAAATTTTACTGGAGAATGTCCTCCTGGGGAGAAAAGTTAATAGGCTTAAAGTCTGGGGATTATTGAGCAAAGAAATGGATTATAAATGCAAATAATTACTTTGAGAGAATATTTGTAGGAGATAGTCACCAAGTATTACTATTATCACACTAGTGACCATGGCTAATAATCCCCAAATTCTCACAACTTTGTTGCTTAAACTTTTATTTAATTAAATCCTCTATGCAAACACTGTTTCATTATTTCCTGCAAAGATTCAATGCAGACAATAAAATGACAGCAAAAATAACTTGGATTCAAAGGACAAGTTCATATTTTGCTTTGTTCAGATGCTCACTTGTTTTCTACTTTATCTTTTCAAAGACAAATTTCATCTGACCATAGGTGATGCAGGGAGAGGAAGCTGAGACAGGCTGATGAGATGCTGGGTTCCTCCAGAAAGAATTCGTGGAGAGAGTCGTTGGCCAGAAACACACAGCAAGTTTATTAAAAGCAGAAATAACTACTTGAGGTGCCCTGTGGGGCTAGAAAGGGTAGATCAAGAGAATACATATGTGTGTGTGTGCGGGACCTAAGCTGCCTGCCTGTCACCCACAGGCAAGATGGATTCTGTATATATATGATGGTATGGGCTTTGGGTGTGTCCAGGTTACCTGGAGGAAAATGGTGGGAGTATCTACAGGTGTGTCCTAGATGCAGGTTGCTAACTGAGATCTGCACCCCACTGGGGTCTCTTCAGGTTTTGCCAGTTAGTTTGCTATTCCTACATCTACATACTGCCCTGCAGATTCCAAGCTATGCTGTCCTGCATCAGTAGGTTCCTTCTAACTTTCTGGTATGGCCAGTAGAAGGCTGCTAGAGTCTGTGCTACTGGCAACAGAGGTTCAGGCACAGGCAAGGGAGAAGGGCTAGTTTGCTTACCTGATGAATGGTCCTCTCTTTTCAACATGAAAATTTCGAGAACAATCTGTTGGCTTCTGTTCATGCTTCACTGACTTGAACTGTGTCACATAGCCACACCCAGTGGCATAGGAGCCTGGGAAATGTAGTGTTTTCATGGAAACTTCACTCCCAACAAATCAGAATGCTATTAATGAGAAAGAAAGGAGACTGGATGCTGGACGACCTCTGTAACAGAAGGAACATCGGAGAAAGCGATGTGTGAGGAAATGTTATCTAAGATGAGACCTAAAAATGAAGAACTGCCTTTGCTCACTGCAATGGGAGAGAAATCCCAGGTCAGCAACCAGCAATATAGGATGGAGGGAAAGGAGAGGGAGGGAGGTGTAGCTTAGTTTTCCAGGGTGAGCATCCCATAATAAGCAAGATGAGAGCATTCTAGGCCTTTCCTGGCCTTACGTTGACAGTCAAATAGTAAGAGAATGCTGAGCAGGAATATTAAGTGACTGTTCTCAGAAAGAGAATATGATATATCACCATTCCTCCATGACTCATCCCTTCCCAAATATCTTGCATTTTGAGCACTAGTACTTTTTCCACTGAAAGTTTGAAATGGTGGTCTCTTCCTGCCAAACTCCTTGTCAGCTTTGTTCTTTCTGGTCATTGGAAAAAAAGAAATCCTGTTTCCTGTCTTTTGTTTCCTGGCTGCAGTCTCCGGTACCACCCCTTCTTGGTCTCACAATGTCTCTTTCCACCTCGGGCACTCGAACAAGCCCCTGGATCACTTTTCTCTCCCACAATGACTAGTAAGTCACGTTACTCATTCTTACCCAGAGTTATCAAAGAGGAAAATGGCTTCTCTCCCTCCATGGGGCTCTTTTTACCCTCTGATTGTGTTTTTTTGTTTTCGTTTGGGTAATTTCCCAGACTCTTCTCTGCAAAGGCAGGAAGAGACTAAGCAGGTGTTAAGGGCCTGGTTCTCCAGGGGAATATACTGGAACAACATCGGTTCCAGACCAGAAATGATGTAATCAGGTCACTGGCAACAAAAAAATGAAGACAAGGAGAACTCCAAGGGTTTCAATCTTGGGTGTGGGGCCTGAGATGGCCAGGAGAGGGAGTCAAGGCGCCTTGTCTCGCAGCACAGCTGGGTTTGCGTTTGTTCTCCCGCTTCAGGCCGACTGGCTAACGGCAAGCTATTTTACTGCTAAGCTTTGTTTTTCCATATGCAGAAAAGGAAATAATAGGTAACCAAACTATTGTGAGGATTAAATAAAATGAGGGATGTAAAAGGTTCATCATAGTACCACGTAGGAAGCACTCAACAAATGACCATCGTTACTGTTACTAGTGGGGTTTGGATTTTGTGTGTTTTCTTTTTATTAAAATAATGAATAATAGTCTCCAGTCCCTGGATTCCTTCACAAAGAGGCTGGCTTGGGGATGTATGGCATGCAAATGTCTGGCACCAAGTCTGAGCCCTTCCTCTCTGGAGACTTGAAGAACAGGGTAAATTCCTTAGCATGAGGACTACTTGGGATGGATGCTGTATCCCAGCATGTACTCAGTTTGAGGTCAGCCCCAGTTCTCCAGCTTGCCTGGGGTACCTGAGGATGAGCGAGAGAAACCTGCTTGGAACACCCTAGGGTGTCAGTGGGTTAGTCTATCCATAAATGAGGAGACATTCCAGTGGGAACCAGGTTTGGGAATCATGTTACTCACTCGTATGATGGCAGAGAGTAGTATCTTTTTTAACCTAGTCACTAGTCTATTGAAACTATTCTGATGTTGACTGTAACTCAGAGCTTAATTTTCCTATCCCCCTGACCCACTGGTTTCTGAAAATGGTTGACCAAAAGGAGAGGATTTAGATATAGGCACCATGAATGTGTCTGTTGTACTTTTCTACTACATGTATGTCATTATTGTCTCGGTCAAGAAAAGCTAGGTTTGCTTATATGACAATCGTTCTAAAATCATAGTGGCTTAAAACAACAAATGGTTGTTTCATTCATACTACAGTTCAACTCAGTGTCAACTGTCCTGGCAGGGAGAAAGGGACACATCAAATCATATTCTGATTCTCGCAGACTACTCATCACATTCCAATAGCTCAAACAGGTCCTGGAGCCACACCCAGCTTTAGCAAAGAGTTCTCTTGTCACTAGGTTAAGAGTTTTCCCCATTCTAATGGGCCTGTCTCTAGTCAGTGTGGTCTAATGGTGTCTCGAACTTTTGAAATCATCCACCTTTCAACCATAGAGAACTGATACACTAGAGGCAGGATGGGGATTTTGAAGCACCTGCTTAGCATCCCTTTTGAAAAAGGAGTACTGTTTCATCTCTTCCCTGTGTTTAAAATCAGACTTGTTCTTGTCTTACATTTGAGCCTTAAAATCGAAATAGAAAGT
>RJWH01000996.1:407588-498853 GCA_004363575.1 Solenodon paradoxus
CTCTCTCTCTCTCTCTCTCTCTCTCTCTCTCTCTCTCTCTCTCTCTCTCTCTCTCTCTCTCTCTCTCTCTCTGCTCTCTATAACTTCATGTGCCTTATTCCACCTTAATTCTGCTTTGTTTAGAAGTAGATAATCTACAGAGTTGAAGGATGATTTCAGATCACACCTGCCACTTAAGAAAACACGATTACACTGGCCTTTGGGACTTTTTTGAATGAAATGTGTTAAGTGAAGCCAGCAGAGATAGCACTATAACGAGGCTAGCATTTACTGCCTGCCTATCACATGCCTGGCACTGGGCTAAGTATTCTAAGCACATTATCACATTTTACCTCCTCCCAACAAGATAAGACTGCTGAGACTTGGAGAGCTCACAGTGTTATGTCCAAGGTCACTGGGCTGGTACCTACGTGGCACAGCAAGTCTGATCTCAGGTTTGCCTGAATCTAAAGGTCAGATTGTGAATTAATAGCAGTGAATGAGGGAACTCTGTCGATCTACTGGGAAATTTCGATTGGTAGTATATGTCCTTATCTGGCTATTTTTCACATCTGATAAATAGAGGCACAACAAGAATTTCTTCAAGGATATGTAGCAGGTCTTATATTAACCAAAGATTCGCTCCAGTTCTGAGAGAAATAAAACAGTACACTCCCAGGCCTCAGTGGGGAGCATGATAGCTGGATTTGAGTATTTTGTGCATTAAATGGTGCTGGGAGAAGTATGATTGGTATTTCAGCCTTTTGACTTAGATTTCCTCTATCAGAGTTTTAGAAACTCCTGCACTTCATAAATTCAAGTCGGAGCATGGCGATGCCTAGAAGCTGGGATCGCTCTTTAAGAGGGGAAAGACCTGCCCTGGACCCCAAGTTCAGAACTATTTGATACTTTTTAAAGACTTGGCCAAACTTCAAAGTTGGCTGAATTCTCTAAGCCTGACCTAGAGTTTGTTCCCCAGGAGGAGTCTTCCTGATACTAAGCCCTCTTTCTCTAACCCTGTGAAGCTCCCTTGTTCTGAGTACTGTCCAAGATAGTCGTTGACTCCACATGCATTTAGTACCTCATCTATGTTAGATATGCAATGTCAGACAAAATATAGTTTCTGCCCTCAAGAAGCTTGCAGTCTAGTTAGGGAGACAGAGCATGACACAAGCAGTGAGCTCAGTTGTAATTTTGAGCTTCAGAGTACTTCTTTTTAAAGGAAAGGTATAGGCAGGAATGAAGGCAAATAGGCAGGCAGGAGGAGTGAGGAGGAAAAAGAATTTTTGTTTAGTTGTTCAGACTCGTTTCCCCCCATGCTTCCCCAGACCCAGGACCCAACCCCAGGGGTATGTGGCCTACACTCCTTTAGAGGTGATTGACCTAATCACTGTTCCACCAGGGCTCACCTTAGTGCACATTTAATACTCTTTCCAGTGATGCCTTGGACTAAGCAGGTAATTTCCATTTAAGGCAATAGGGCAGAGTAGAAGGAAGGCGTGGGGACAGATGAGGACAGACAGATAACTGGTTAAGTGATTTCATTGCACATTAGCTCTATTACTTAACCTCCCTGAGCTCAGTTTCTCCCCTTCTAATGTGTGGATAATAACACTGACTTTGAAGTGTCCTTGTCAGGATTAAATGAGGAAATGCCTGTAAAGCATCCACATCATGTCTGGTTCCTGGGAGAATGATGTCAAGATGTCACCAAAGACAAGAAATAATAACCATAACTGTGAGATGGGGGTAGAAATCAAATAGAGGCTGCTGAGAGGAAAGGGTTCAATCATGAAAGCTATTTGCAGTAGTCACCCCTTAAAAATGCATATTTGGATGCAACTTTAGCCATCTTTTAAATGTTTAAAGAGTAGACTTTCCTTAAATTTGTATGTACAGATGAGATGTAGCTAAAGGGGCGATGGTCGAAATTGAACTTAAACTCTTTAATTTTCCTTTTTTCTCTTGTCCTTTCCTTCCCTGGGGTCCAGAACAATGAACCTCATTTAAAGAAAAAGTATTTACTCAAAGCCTGCTTCTATTTGAGATATTTCAACTGGACAGTGAATAATCTCTTATTAAGGAATTCTCATTGTCTACTGTTGCTGTAACAAAGATTTCATTATTAAAATAAACTCCAGACTTCCTCGGAATGGTCATTTTAGTTACAGGAGCAGCATCCATAATAGCTTTACAGGAATGAAAGCTCTGGCATCATGATCAAGAGGTCAGTTTGGAATTAGAATTATTTGCTGGCCAACAACAGAAGCAACTCTGGCTCGCTTGAACAAGTGAATGAATTTATTAGAAGGCTCTTAGGTTGCTCACAGATCCCAGAAAAAGACTGACCCCCATCTGGTTTTAGGAAACTTAGAAACGAGGATAGACTTTTTTTGTTATCCATAGAGATGAATCGACTTTATTTTCAGTTCTTGCTCTACTTGTCTCAAGATTTAACTTCCTGAGAGAAAATTGGGTTCACCAAACCTGGGTCTTGGACTCAAGTCACCCAGGGGTCATCAGAGCACCATGATTGACAGTCCAGCAAAGCCTACCTGCTGTGGAAAAGGGGTATTTAGTTCCCCAAGGAAACTGAGGTGCTACCACAAGAAAAGGAGCTAGTTAAGGGGAAGGTTACAAGAGTTTTACACGACAGTGTCTCGGGTTGAAATATAATGGAGTCACCACCACATTACTTAATGGGGAAACTGAATCACTGAATGGATGTAGTTTGCCTGAGGAATGAGGAATCACCCTTAGTGACAGAAATGAAACTTGCTGCCAAATAGGAATTTTTTTCCCCTTATTCTGAACCTCTGCTTCAGAGACCGACAGTATATCAGAATTACCTGTACAACTTGTTAACAATAGAGAGGCTGGGTTTGGCATGGGGTTGGAGGATCTGTATTTTTAATAAGTGTCTCATCTGATTTTGTTTACGACCAGCTTGGAGACCTACTACACCAACTTTCCACAGGACCTGATTAGCAAAAGAACACTAGAACTAAAATTGCAATGAGATAGTTTTAGGGTAAAGATTCAGGATTGGTGATTAAAAAAAAAATTTTTTTTGAGATCGAAAGATAATTTTTTTTGTTTAGTGCTAATTGTCTTCATGGCTTGGGGTTTAGGGAACTCGAAAACGGAGAACTCTGCCCTGTTCATGACGAGCCTGAATCAAATGGATTGGATCAAGATTAGGCTGTTATCCTAGGAAGCGCAATTGAGCACTGCATGGAAGGAGACTGGGCCCCCTTTAGGGCTGCCCCCGAAATCTATGGGCTGGAGGAAAGGATCAGATTATATGGGTAGATTACCCAAGTGCTAAGATCTAGAACACAGAAGAGCATTGGGAAACAGGCCGAACTGGCACAGATAGGAAGGGATCTGTTACTTTTATCTCTTTGTCTCATCTCAAGTGATAAAGACAGGCCGCCCTAAGTTTCTTACCCAACTTGTAGCATGAAGGGAAAGAAGGCAAGCTACCCTTCTGCTGGGGAGCCTTATTGCTCCACTTCTCACCTGGCTACTCCTACCATTAGGTACCTACTTGAATATCACCTCAGATGCCTTCCTGACTCCCCACTCTAAACTAGCTCCCCTGTAGTTCTCTTGTGTAGACACGTGTTCTTTCTCAGGGTCAGTTTCGTGGACAGGAAACCTGTGCAATCACAAAGGGTCCTGCACTCAGAAGGATCCCAGGCTTCGCTTAAACAACTCCATTGCTATGTCTTGAAATTCTTAATTTTTGAAAAAGGGGGCCTCCGTTTTCATTTTGCACTGAATTCTGCAGATTATATAGCTGGTCCTAGTCTTTCCTTTCCTTAAACTTAGCACCAGTTAATTACAGTAGCACTAGCTTCTGACCCCATGCCTGCCATTATGGTGAAGGTTAAATTAAATATTAAGTTTAGCCACTGGAAATTATTGGTATTTGACTATCTTTGAATGATTTAAAAAACATATTCATATGGTTCAACTTAACATTTTTCTGGGTGAATGGATGGATAAATGAATGGTGGTGAGAAGAAAGATACCTTTAACACAGTAGTTGGTGACTCACTATCCACTTACCTGCTTCATTCCTTTCTACCACCAGTTTTGATCAGGTATCTGTCCCTTTTCCAGACACTTGGAGGAGGAGACTCCATCCTTAATTTCAGGGTAGGTCCTGAGCAGTCTACATCTTCTCTTTCTGAGTACAATCTCTTTTCTCCATCTGGACATCATTAGGTTTGAAGGAGACTCCTGAGACAACTGTAGCTGCCTTGCTATTAAATGGACAATGAAACCAAACCACAGTAGAGAGCAGAGCCGAAGAACTTGTAGAAAAGCAGTATTAAGATATATCATGGAAAGACCCTTATCTACCTCTGAACTTCTTATTATGTGAGATAATAAATCTATGTGTTGTTTGTTCTGGTTGTCTGTTGTTATGAACCAATAACAGAATCCATTTTATTGTATTTCTGAATTCCATGGGCCAGAAAGCCAACTAGGGTTAGTTAGGTAGTGCTATTTCATGTAGCATCAACTGGGGTTACTCAGCACCATCTGACTAATTAATGGGCTAGTCTGAAGAATCCAAGATGGCTTCCCTCACAGATTTGGCATCTTGGTGGTGATTCTTGGAAGTCTAGGCTCGTCTGAGATTTCAACCAGAGCATGTACACATGGAAACTCCAGCAAGGTCATCATCAGGATAATCAAACTTCTTACACAGGGTGCCGGGCACCCAGAGAGTATTCTAGGAGATAAAAGTAGAAACTGCCAGTTTCTTTAAGTCCAAGCCTGGACAGACACAGAATTACTTTTGCCATATATTATGGGGCAAAGAAGACACAAAGCCACCCATATTCAAAAGACTATAACAGATTTTACTTCTTGATGGAAAAAGCAGAATTTATGGCTATCTTAACTCCTCCCCATTACTTAAGTCAATTGGAAACAGATTTTCTGTTATTTACAGGCAAATTAATTAAAGGAATTCAAGGTTCTGTCAAGCCTGGGAAGACAGTTCTTCCTGTTTCTCTAACACAAGGATCTGTAAACTTTTTACACAAAGGGCCAAATAGTAACTATTTTAAGTTTTATAGACGGCATGCTCTCTTGCAGCTATTCAACTCTGCCAATGAGCCATGGCCACAGAAAATACATACATGAATGAGCAAGGCTGTGTTACAATAAAAATTTTATTTATGGTCACTGAAATTTGAATTTTATATAATTTTGTATGCCACAAAATACTCTTTATTTTTAACCGTTTATAAATATAAAAGCCATTCTTAGCTTATGGTCTTTATTTAAAAAGAAGGCAGGCCAAGCTTAGTCTCCAGATAGTATTTTACCAGCCCCTATTCAAACACAACAAGCTTACCCCAAACTCAGGGTCTTTTGCACGAACTGATCCTATATTCAGAATTCGCAACCCAGAGGTCTTCACATAGTTTGTACCTTCTATTGATCAGGATTTAAATTCAGATCCTACCTCTTCCGAACAGCTGTCTAATCACTTTATCTAAAATTGTTCTTTTACTCAAATTCCCTTTATATATTTTTGATAGCACAAATGAAATTTTATTTGTTTGTATGTTTATTTGCTTCCTCTTTTCTACCCTCACTAGAGTAGACTCTGAATGAAATTGGGATCTGGCCTATCTTTTTCACCTCTCTACACCCCTTACCTTACACAGTGTCTGACATATAGTAGGTGCTTAGTTAAATACTTGTTGAATTTGGGTTCAGTTCTTTACCATTCAATTCTATGGAGCTTGAAAAGGACACAGAAGGCTAACTAAACTATACTAACTGGATGAGAGAAGGATAATGAAAGCAGAGGAAGGAGAACAACTCATCATCCACAGTTAGAGAAGTATTGATCCCTGTGTATTAGGCAAAGCTGAAGGAAAACTTTCGTACTTGTAGGATTCCAAAGATAGTTATTTTCCTCTCTTGGCAGATATGAATGACTTACCTGGCCTTTTTGGAGGCAGAACAAATGGAAACAACCTTATCTGAGGAGGGAGAATGGTGGTTTGGAAGGTCATTCCTCTGAATTAGTAGGTATGATTTCCCTCAAATCCCTGAGGTGAAACAGCAAAGACTGAGTGGCTCCGTAACAATGGAGGTGACAATGTTGGGAATAAAATCAGGTTTAACATCAGGAGGGAGGGAGGAAAATGTTGCAGTAGGTATGACATTCAGGACAAGCAGCTTGAGCTTGAACAGAGTGTGTACCGGTGGTGTTGGGAGGAGGCTAGAGCCCATTAATTTGGCATCGGGCTTTCCAAGCCTGGGGACAGAAGTGGCTTCCATCCAGTCCTGCCTCTAGTTATTAAAACAAACAGACGGTTAGGGTGGAAAGAGCCTGCTGTAGGTGAATACAATAAGCAGGAAGTGCCCATGGAAAACATGAGAGTCAGAGTGTCACGGACCTTTGAATTTAAACCGGTAGTGAGTTCAGGTGAGGAACTGAGCTCTGGGGCAGAGAGAGTGCAAAGGGATGCCCAGAGGGAGGCTGTTACAGGTGGTGAGAGGCTGACCTGAAAGTGCAGAGTGTAGTGGGCAATGCATTCACACGCTAGCTGGGCTAAGGGAGTGACTATGACCTGAGACACTCAACTGCTTGCTTGTTGGTGAACAAAGCAACAAGAAAAAAGAAAAAAATAGAGATGGAATCCTGTTTCTCTTCTGGACCTTTTGGTTCCAAGTGGTGGGAAAGCTAACAAAATGTGGCCAGAACTTAAAAGGGGGTGAATTCATTGGCTCACATAAGAAGTGTAGCAGTAGCTGACTTCAGGTGTGGCCAGATCTATGTTCTCAGATGTCTTCATTATTTGTTCTCACTCTCTTTCTTGATCTCTCAGGTCTTCTTTCCTCTGTGTCAACTTCATTCTCAGGCAGGCTCTCTCCATGATGATGTGGTTCGCATCAGCTCCTGTTATATATTCATCAAGTTTCAAGTTCAGCAAAGAATACCTTTGGCCTGGTAGCTCCAAGATTTCTGTCTCATTGCCTCTAATTAGGTCATGTGGCCATCACTGAACTGGTCACTGGGCCCAAAGTTTCAATGTTTTATTGATCAATTCTGGATCACATGCCTTACCTTTGAAGCCTCCACCCAGATCAACTGGAGTCTGAATGGGGAAGAAATGGTTCCCTAAGAAAAACTCGGATACCATTACCATAAGAATAGATATGGGGTGTGCCCTGGTGGAGTAGCAGTTAGGTCAGCCGCCTCTGGATGAGTGCAGTCCACATACATCCCAATGACCAGGGTTATTTTCTTGGATCTTGGGGAGCAAACAATGTGAACAACTAAATAAAACAAAATGCTTCTTTCTCCTCTCTCTCCCTGCCTGCCTGCCTGATCATCTTCACTCCTCCCTGTACCTTTAAAAAAAAAAAATATATATAGGGTTTGGACTTCTGGATATTTACTGACAAAACACAAGAACACTAATTCAAATATGTATATATATACACCCCAAGTTTAGTGCAGTAATATTATTTCCAATAACTAAAAAATGGAAACTGTCTATGTGCCAGTCAGATGAATGGATAAAGAAAATGTATGTATACACAGTTGAATGCTACACAGCCTTGAAAAATGAAATCTTGCCATTTTGTGATAGCATGGAGGAACTAGGGCTAAGTGAAAAAACACATCAGAAGAAAGACAAATATTGGAATGATCTCATTCTTTTGTGAAATATAAAGAAACAAAGCAAATGAACAGACAAAATAAAGACTAACTTTGGGACATTGATAACAGAACTGAAGTTACCAGAGGGAGAGGGAGTTAGCAGTGGGACAAGTGGGGGTGGGGGTGGCGGTGCAGTGGGCGGTGCTGGAGGACTACTGGAAATTGGGTGGTGCATGTGGTGAGTTATTATTTACTTGATAAATAGTGAACCTGCACGTCACATAATATTTTGTAAATGTTATATCCATTAAAAAAAAAAAAAGAATAGGTATGGTTGTTGGGTAGGGGAAACAAAACTTGTCTGTAACCAGCAGTCATCACCATCATGTGGTATTGACAGGTAGCCACCATCTCTCTCACAAGTATGTGAATATAATGATTAAGTGCCTAGACATTCAGTTGTTTCCAGACTGACAAAATCATATCCTCTGGCTTAAATTAGTTTTAGGGAGTTACCACTAAGAATAGAAAATAATCTTCATAAAAGAGAAAAAAAAAAGCATCCAAAATGACTTAAAGCAGAAGCACAGAATAGCACAAACCGGATAATTAAGTGTTTAAACTAGAAATAGATCTATTACTCAAAGAATCCTTGGATTGCAAGGTGACAAAGCTCTAGAAAAAAAGAAGCACATGGTGGTGGGGAGGGATAGGTCTTGATTTGGGTAGAGACCTATTTAGTTTTCAACATAGATATCATTCATGAAAAAATTTTAATGTGGAAGAAGGCTCAGAATAAAAAAGAGCTTCTTATACCTGATAATGTGTAGGAACCTGTTGGCTTTTTCCCATGACACCACTCTCTTCCCATCCTCTACCTCTCTCACCACTCATTTCTGCTTTCTTTACCCTTCCTTGAGCCATTGGTGTTTTTCAGTTTTATCAGTGGTTCCCAGTTCTTCTCTCCTTATATTCTCTCACAGGGTAACTAACTCTTCATTCATTCTTTTCAACAGTTTCCCACCAAGAGCCTTCCTGTGTCGGGTACCATGTCAGCAATCCTGGTGGATTAATTCCTGATCATCTACATGCTGGTGACACCCCACTTTCTGAAATGTAGGCTTCTGCCTTCAAATTCACATGGTGGGTATTTAATAAATAATTCTTAAATAGATAGACAAAGGAATGACTTCTTTGCCTTTAAAGTTTCACGTTCAGCAAACCTAAAAATGAAATCTTCTTCCTGCCTGATCCTAGTTCTGCTCGAGCTTGGCAACACCCTCACTGATAGAAGAAATCTCAGAGTTATCCTTGCCTCTTCCCTCTTGTCTTCTTTTATACCAAGTACTGCTGATTGTACTCACTATTTCTTAAGCCTACCCCCTGAGCCCCCTCTCCACACTTCCTGTCTAAGTAATTCAGACTTGTGAAACCTCCTGCTTAGATACTCCAATAGCCTCCCTTACAGGTCTGCTTGTGTCTAAACATGTCTACATAGCAGTCACACTCTTGCTTCTGTGGCTTTGCATTGCCTATTAAAGATCATGCATCTTAATACACTAAATAAAATTCCCTGTGACCTGTCCTCTGTCTTCATTTCCAGCCTCACCTTGAGTGACATGCTCCAAGTGTTTGTGGCTTCCTGTACACAGTACTGATTCTTGTCACCATGACTTTGCTCATGCTTTACCCTCTGTTTGGAAGATCAACTACCCTCACCCCTGTTTTCACACATCATGCAAGCATCAGTTGTATTGGACACTCTAGGAAGCCTTGCAAACCCTCTTTAGGCCGAGCTGAACTCTAGTCAGCTCCCACCGCCCACTGTGCATCCTTCTAGCGTTGCACCCTGAGGATCACATTCTCTCATTTCACCTGGACTCTCTCAGACTCCTTGAATACCTAGGCGTGTCTTGTTTATCCTTGATCCCTGATGCCTCACCAGCACCTGAAACAGGAGGATTTCAATAAGTGTCTGTTGAATGAATGAAAGAATAGCTATAATTACAGATCCTTATTTCCTCCCAAGTGGAACAGATGTTTTGGCTTTGGTAACTTTGAAAAACCACCCCTAAAATGCTAAATGCTAAAGCATATTGATGCCCAAGACTGAGATGGAAAGTTACCAGCAGAAACTTGATGGTAACATAAGGTGCCTATTTTGGCCCAAAGGATTAACTGTGGAATCTACAGACAAATGCTAAAGACTCTTAAATATATGATTAGAAGAATGACTAGTTAAAAAAAAAAATCAGATGTTTCACTTGCTTAAAAGTGTCTTTACTTACAGTTAGATCTTCTAAGCCTTTCTAAAATGTTCAGACTAATATTTTACAAATTAATTTGAAATCCATATAGCCATATTTGTAATCAGGGCAGAATGAGCTGGGGGAGAATAGGAAACAAAATCGGAAGACATATCCTTGAGTCAGATTATCCTTTTGCTTTCACATTGGTAAAATGGAAAACCATTGGTGGGTTTTGGTCAGAGAAGTGATGTGATGGAATTTGCTATTATAATAATAACACCCTGGCTGCTTGGAGGAGACTTAACTATAGGCAATATGGGCTGACGTCCAGAGACAAGTTATGAGGCTGTTGCAAAAATCTAGGCAAGAGATGACGGTGGCCTGGACCCAGGTGTTAGCCGAGGAGCTAGAAGCATGCTCAGATGATGGGAGTGTACTGGACACTCAACCCAAAACATTTGCTGGTGATTGGATGTGGATTTGTAGAGATGGGAGAAAAGGAAGACTAAGGATTTTGGCTCAAACAGTTGCAAGGATGGATATGCCACTAGGAGGAGCAGGTTTGTGGAGAATATCAATAGTTCAGTCTTGATATTAAGTTTAAGATGCCTGTTCAGATGAAATTCAAGTAGAGTATGGAACTGCCCAGTTGTGTGTGTGTGTGTGTGTGTGTGTGTGTGTGTGTGTGTGTGTGTGTGTATAAACACCTGTCTGGAGTTCAGAAGAGAAGTTAAAGGTAGGATAGATATTTGTAAGGCAGATGGTATTTGCAGCCATGTGGCAGGTTGGGGTCACCTAGGAGATGTGTGTGAATAGACATTTGAAAACCGCCCTGGGACTGTCCAGTGTTCTGAGATTGGGAAAGTGAGGAAGGATCAACAAAGTAAACTGAGCTGGAGGGACCAGTTGGAAAGGAGACCCAAGAGGCAGTGAATGAGTGATGACTCAGAGGCCAAGTAAAGAAAGATTATTGTCCCTTAAGTAAGAAACAGCATGCCAAAATTCTAATTTACCCTAAGTTACAGCGGATAGTGTATTTCTCTCTGTGTGTTGAGACAGAATATGTGTGTGAATGTTTGTTTTTATAACCGGTTTGGCCTGGAGTTGCCCAGCTACCATGTGATGCGGGTGAGGGTGAGTGAGACACACTGATGAGACGCTGGGTCCATCCAGAAAGAATTCGTGGAGAGAGCTGTTTGGTCAGGAACATACAGCAAATTTACTAAAAGCAGGACAGCGAGTTGAAGCTCCCTGTGGGCCGGCAAAGTTCCATCCAGGGAATGCGCACGTGTGTGTACGACCTGCTGCCTGCCTCTCACTCGGGCAGATGGATTCTTGCACATATTTGAGGGCCAGGGGTTTCTTCCTTCGTTGGTGTGTCCAGCTTACCTGGAGTAAAGGCATGAATATCTAGGGGTGTGACCGAGACCCAAGTTGCTAAGGTGGGGTCCATCTAAAGCTGTGATCCGCATCTCTGTGGATTTTCCTTTATCCCTACACCTGGAAATTCCGAGTCTGTGTAATCCAGGACTTCAGTGCCGGGTCTGCGTGGTCACGAGTATCACTAATTCTCTTTTCCCCTTGAGGCAACTGCAAGATCAGTTCCCCTTCCTCTACCTCTAAGGAAAGCCCGAAGCACTGAGCATTGACCAGGTTGTCCATTCATTCCGTAGTTCATTCATTTATTCACCAGACAGTTAAATCTACCATGTGCTGACCCCATGCTCATCACCCAGGGTACAACCAGAACTAGTCTCAGTTCCACACCCGCAGAGTTTATCGTCCAGCGAAGTGAGGAAGAGCTGGGGGAGATGGAGATAATGGTGTGTGGGGCCCCAAATAAAGTAACTTTTAATTATTAGGACTGTACAGAAGACAGCAATCAGGAATCTAAGGTAGAGAAGTACAATGAGCACTGAATGGGAGGGCTGCTTTCAACTGGGGAAGCAGCAAAGCTTCTCTGAAGTATTAGATCCTAATATCTTCAAAGTAACCAGCAGACCTTTTTCTTTATTTAGAGTCCTCAATTGAACCTGTGTTTCCAGTTCCTAGAAACGCCTGAGGCTTTTTGTTTCCTCCTGGATTACAAGAACAATGGAGGAAATCTACCTCTAGTTTTATCTTCAAGGGAGCATTTACCTTTACAATTTCCTGTATTCCTTAAAAAAAAGAAAACAAATGACAACAAACATTTCTTTTACAATTTTTATCTAACATCTGCCAGAAAAGATTTACAAATGGAATTTTTAAGTTCATCTTCCAAGAACAAGGCTAGCTCCCATTTAATTTAGCTAGCACTTATTTGTGCTCACTTAAACACAGTGCCTTGGTGTAGACACTGGTCTAAGTAAGTCAGCATCTTCTGTACATCCTGTCATTTATTCTTCACACCAGCCCTGTGATATAGGTGCTATTCTCATCCCTATTTTACACTTGAAAACCCTGAGGTTGAGAGAGATTAACTAAGATCACCCAGCCAGCAAGAGGCAGAGCTATGGGTTAAAACCTATGTCTGTCTAATGGTCAAGATTTTACTTCTAGCATTACTTTAAAAAAGACATTATGAGGACTTTCCAACCTTGTCTTTTAAGTACTATCTTCTTGGTCTTCACCAAATTTTTGCCAGATAAGAAGCTAAAATACAAGTTTACAGGTGCTGGAATTTCTCCAGAGTTGAATAATCTTTGGGGCACTACATTGACAAGCCTCTTTTAGTGGTGTCTATAAGAATTCCATCTTTTTTTTTTTTTTTTTAAGGATAGGTGCAGGCAAGAATGAAGGTCAGCAGAGGCAGGCAGGCAGGGAAAGAAGAGAGAGAGGAAGAAGCACTTTATTTTATGTAGCTGTTCATTCTTCTCCCTGCTTCATGAATACTCCCACCCTGGGTCTTGAACCTGGGTCCTTGGGATATATGTGGATTACGTCCAGTAGTCTTATCTGCTACACCAGGGCATGCATCTGGTCTGTAGGTTTCTTCTGTCTTTGATTTATGTCTTTCTTGTCCCCCATGCCCCTAAATCACCGGATGCACCACCACATTCCAGATTAAAGTGAAAGTTTGTTGTTTGAAAACAGAACTACATTGTCTTCTAGGAACACCATACATAGATTTTCAAAAAATTATTTCATCCAGTAAAGATAAACATGTTTTTGTTAGAGCATCAAGAACTTGGACTTTATTTCTTAGCTCAGTTTAAAAACCATGCTTTTTAGTTTTTTAGCAGGTCCTGGGCAACTCTGGCTGATGCTCAGGGCTTCAGGCTTTTCTGAGAGGAAGGAGAACTGATCTTGTAGCTGCTCCAGGAGGGAAAGAGAACTAGTGAAACTTGACCAAACAAACCCCAGTTTAGCAAAATTTTGAAGATTATTTGGAGATTGTTGATATAATTATAGAAGTTATAATTTATGGAGCATTTATTGGATGCCTGATATTGTTTTGCTTGTTCTAAACTATTATTCTCTGAGATATTAACTATTGTCCAGTTTTAAAGATGAAGATATTGAAACTCAGATGGCTAAGTAACTTGCCTGAGATTCAAAAGTATGGTGTCAAAGTCAGTATTTGAAGTAAGGGATAGATATCCTCTGTTCCTTTCATTAAGACCTTTATTTTGTTATTCAGACTTCAAAAGTTATCTTCCTATTACATAATTTTTATTTCCTCAGTAAGTGACCTTGGAGATCTTTCTATTTCATCCCTGACATTCAGTTTCTGTGCCTTTAAAACAGTGTGATTGAGCTGGATGTTTTTCATGATCGCTTTTAAAAGCTCCATCGTTGTCTGTTATTCCATGAGTAACCCAGTTCAGATGTAAGTCCGGTGGGACTTTTTTCTCATTTGTGTATTTTTTGAATCAGTAGGAAACTGAATCTTTTAAATTAGTTTAGTAAATGCATCTACTCTTTTCTCTTTTATACTCATGAAAATATTATTCGGTCCTTCTTAGTTATAAAATATTTTCCTCACTGTCATTTATAATACTTCTCACTAGCAGTAGCTTGAAGAAGTAGGATCCAAATTTCTTTTTCCAACTCATAGCTGGGAGCTATTCTGTGTCTTAATTTGGCATTTCTGAGAATCATGGTCACTTAGTGCCAAGGAAGGATGGGGACCTCCACTGCCAATTTTTCTAACCTTCCTCTGTAATTGGTTACTCATTCTTTTCATTT
This sequence comes from Solenodon paradoxus, assembly GCA_004363575.1. NCBI lineage: Eukaryota > Metazoa > Chordata > Mammalia > Eulipotyphla > Solenodontidae > Solenodon > Solenodon paradoxus. Next base: position 421,632 of record RJWH01000996.1, read on the forward strand.
GATTATTCCAGGTGTCAGCAAACTCTGGCCTGTATGCCAAATGTAGCCTCTTATTTTTATGTGACCCACAACTAAGAATGGGTATTTTATTTGTAAATGATCAGAAGAAAAAAAGGATGATTTTGTGACATGAAAATTATATAAAATTCAAACTTCACTGTCCATAAAGAACGTTCTTGGCACACAGCCTCCACACTCATTTATTTACTTATTGTATAGCGGGTTTTCTGCCCCAACAGTAGGGTCGAGTAGGTACAGCAGAGCCTGAGTTGTCCCTAATTCCTGAAAATCCTTTAGAGAAAAAGTCTGCCATCCTCTGGGGTTCTCCTGTGTTAAAGTCATCAAGCAGGAAGCTGTTAACTTCCACTGATTTGGCTCTAAGTAGACAAACCCAGCCTGGAGGCCATGTACTTGACACCCAACAGATGAAACTTAACAGCACCCAAGCACAAATAACCAACAAGTCTTTCATAAATAAGGCAGCTGCTGAAGCTACAGCCAACCAAATAATTTCTTTGCTTTGAATCTTCTTTTTAAAAACATTTCAGTTTTTCTCTATAGAAACCTGTCAGTGGAGTGCTCCTAACGTCCTATTTGGTGCTGCCTGACGGAATCAATGCTTGCTTAAATAATCTCTTGAAAACTTTCATGTGTTTCAGTATCTCTTTTAGCATCTGTCAAACTGTATTGATTGCTTACTATGGCGAAGTATGAGAAAGCTCATGGAGAATACAGCCATGTAAAGACACAAGTTCCATGGACTTAAGACACTGTGTCTAAATTATTGAATAAAATCCCAAAGGAACCACAAAGTTGGAGGAACATATGCCTTCCAGATTTTAATTTTGTCAAAGGATATACTTTTAAAATACAGCTACTACTTGATTCATCATTTTATTTTATAAAATGGAGCATGTTAATACCATCTGTAGAGGAAGGACATAGCTTCAAAGAGAATACAGGTAGTTTCACGAAACCCTCATCACGCTGTTGTTGCTTTTCTCCTTTCATGACAGATCAGAGAAAACTTCTCCCTGGACTGGCCTAAGTCATATGACCAGCTTTCGGAAACACATTGTTATTTTTCAGTCATAATCTTTAAAAACAAAGTCTCACTTTTAAATTGGAAAATGTTAGAATATTAGTGATGGGCTATTTTAGTTTGAAATCATTATAGCCACTAGTTTTGTAAGTCAAAATTTTCTTTAAATGAGTGTAGGGTAATATAAATATACTGATGGGAGATTCCAGGAAGGAAACACAAAAAGTGGAGAAGTAAATAAAAGAAATCTGCCAACAGCCCTGTACCCCAGCATACGTCATATCTCTGGTGTCCTGTGTTTAGGTTCAGTATAACCCATTTTAGTACTTACTTTTCATACTGACTTCTCCCTCCAGAAAAGTGACAGAAGAATAATTTCTCTGCTGAAATATTGCCCTCTTTCCCTCTACCACACCATCTCCAGTGACCTTTCTTCTCTAAGCTTTATTTGCCTGTTGCCTTATTTGTGAAATGGGGTTACTAATAGTACCTGCTTCTCAGGATTCTAGTTAAGGGTAAGTACTTAGCAAAATAAAGTACTCAGTACAGAGCAAAAGTGTAATAAACATCACCATTAACATCACTACCATCATCATTTTTAAGAAATCAGCTTTATTGGAGTTTAACTTACATACAATAAAATGCACCCATGGAGTCTCGCTGTTGGCCACACCTGTGTAGCCATCACCATCAAGATGTAGAACTTTTCCATCACCCCCAAATCGTTAGTTCAACATAGAAAAACTGTCTTATCCAGTAATAATACAAAGGAGAAGTCAGTATAAAGAAACATATGGCATCAATGAGGAGCACTCATTTTGAGGGGGTTGGGAGACTGGTCAGGTGTCCTGCATATTATTTCTTCTGCCTATTGGGCAGCAAGTCCTGCTTCTGTTAAGAGCACTCTGCTTGTCCTTTGGGGAATGACTCTTCCCCAACCTTAATGTGTTCGAAGTAGGGCTGTTTCACCTCTGACACTTCTTGTAATTTCTGCTGGAAATCTTGGAAAGAGAACTCTCCAGCTGCTAATATTGCTGGATGTTAAGTTCGGGGAAGCAGAGACAGCACTGAGAATGCAGGCACCACTGAGGAAGGTCATCTGCGGGGAGGGAGGAAGGAAGAGAAGGAAGAAGGGAGGTACCTTGTGCTAAATGTCATGTGAATGCCGGAGCCTGCCCAGAAGCTTCTATCCCTGACTCTGAATTATAGGAAGACCCATGAACCTTCCTCTCAGACCAGCTCTGTTTTCAGCTTGTGTTCAGGAACCGAGTGAGTTGTCCCTGCCCACCCCTGATCATGTGAGCTCAGAGATAACATGTATGAGAGTGTTTCCCCATTTCCTACAACTGGGAGGTTAATTGTATGGCAGATGTAAAGTAGGTCTGATAACTGAAGTCAGAAATAATATGGATAAATTGATACTGAAAGTAGAACTATTTGGACTCATTGACTAATTTGAAGGGATTCAGATATTCATCCAAAGAATTTAGGTTGAATCATTTGCCTAAATTATTTTTATGTTTCATATGAAAGTCATTTCTGGGCCTTAGCTGTTTTCTTCCATTTGCATTAATGACCACAATCTGTTGTCTCATGAGCAGCTGTTCCATCCTTTTAAACACGTGTCCTGCCATCGGCACCGGGTAACTTTGAAGTCCTCATTGCTGTGTAAAGTGCAGGTGCCGGTGCGGTGAATAACACACTTCTGCCCAGTGGAGCTGGCTTTCTAGGAGGATAGCGACAACTTCCTCGTGCCAGTTTATGTCCTCACTGCCACTGCAGGCTGGCTCTTGTGCTGAGGGCAGTGCTGGAAGTGTGGGAAGTCTTTTGTGGCTATTCTGGATTAAATTCATAAAAAATTTATGTTACTCACACACTTACGTATTTTTTTGTAAATATGTAACATGGCATATTCAAGTATATGTTTGTGTACATGTATGTGTCACAAACTTCTTAGCTAGGTAACTTATTCAAGTGACAGTTCAGGACCTTAATTGGCCATCTGAGAAACAGGAATCATCATAGTCCCCATCCTCTTGTGGGGATTAAATGCATATTAATAATTTAGCATAGTGCTGGCACTATGCACTTAACAGATGATAACTAAGATATTATTTATATATATATTATTTTATACACATTGGTTAAAAATCCTTCACTAGAATGAAATAGTTGGGGACCTCATTTTGTTTCATTCAACATTTGCTGAATACTTTTCCCTGTGACAGGCCTACTGTGGCAGCTGGTTTTTATTTCGGAGATGACTGGCTATAATAATATCTCCTTTTCTGGTTACTCTTCCATCTAGAGGTATGGTCTAATTCCCATCTCCTTGAATCTGGGTGGGCTTGTGACTTGCTTATAAGCATTGAAGTGTGGCTTCTGAAGTTAGGTCATAAAAATGACGCTGTTTTCTCCTTGTAAGGTGGAAAATTCACAATAGACTCCTGAGAATACCATACAGGGAGGAAGTCCAAAGTAGGTCACATAGACCACATGGAGAAACCTTAAACCCACCTGACAAGAGGGAGGGTGCCCAGCCAACCACCATGGCTACTATTTCTGTCACACTCTGACTATAAATGCATGAGACCCTAAACCAGGGCCACCAAGCCAATCTCTCCCCAAATTCCTGACTCTGAGATCAGGAGAGAAAATAAATGGTGGTTGCTTTAAGCCATTAAGCTTTAGTGTGATTTGTTATGTGTCAACAGAGAACTGGAACACCTACCTTTCAGTGCTCAAGATATGCATTCAACAGATTTACTTTCATGGAGTTTCCATTCCAGATGTTTCTCATCCTTGCCAAGTTCGAACAACTATCTTCAGGGTTTTAATTATACATCAGCTAGCTGTTGGAGCCTGCTATCAAGTCTAAATTTGTAGATACAACTAGCAAATAGATCACTTTCATTCAGCTGATTCAGTTCATGCATTATTCAGATTTATTTTTAATACTGACTTAATTTTATGTAGATATATTGAATAATTAAAATTAGTTTACTTTTTTGTAAAATCAGTTAATTTCTCCATTTTGGGAACTTTCTGGCCCCCTGAATTAGCAACTCCTTGTTCTCAAGTACCCAGGCTTCTCCTTTCCTAATTGCACAGCATTGTGATTTCTTTCACACTTAACCAGCAGCAATCAAGTTCATGCTGTTACTCATCTTTGTATCACTAGTATATAATATAGAGCCTGCACATAGCAGATTTGCTTAAAGGACACAAACAAAACCATTTAACTGGAGGACAATTTAGTTGCTTGATAGACAACCAATTTATTCAAGGACAACCTCTGTCTTCCAGAAGTTCACAATTAAGCACTAGCCACTGTGGGATCCAGCTTGACAAGTGCACTGAAGGAGCTGCCTGGGACAGGGCAGCGCATTGAGAGTGCAAGGTGGAGAGGGATATGAGAAAGGACCCATTCATTTACTCCACAAATATTTATCAGTCACCGTAGCACACGTAGCTCATGGCTAGGGCTAGGGCACAGTCTCTGTTATTAAATGCCAGCATTGTACTTAGGTGTTAGGGATGCAGTAGCTCACAAAAAAACAAAACAAAACTGCGGTGGCTGCGCCCTGGAGAATGATGGCAAACTGTGAACACAAATTTGTGAAATTGTGTTAGGTGAACAGAAGGAAAACAACAGGCGGCTGAAAAGTCCTTCGGCTGGGGGCAGCCGTGGGCGGGTTTTGAGCAGGAGTAGCCGCAAGGGGAACGGACTGTAGGGGGCGGGAAGGCTGCAGGCAAGAACTGGTAATTTTAGGATGCAAATATTTTCTGCCTGACTAGATGAAGCTTTGAGTCTAGAGTCGATGTTGTCGTTTGGTGTACTCAAGGTTCTTCCGAGCCAGCGGGCTGCTTTTGGAGTGCAAGCTCTGCTACCCAGGCGAGTTGGTCAGGGCGAGCAGAAAGGAACTGCAGCCCTGATTCCCAGGGTTTTCGTGCTCGGTACATCTCAGCTCCCCGTCTCCCCAGACCTGCAAGACGCACCATGGTGGGTTCGGATACCGGCCGCAGCAGTCTGGCAAGGTCACAGGAACCCACGCTCGGCGGCACTCATCCCAGGGCTCCGTGTGCGCAGCACCGCGCGGGCGGGCGGGAGGCCGGGCGGGAGGCCGGGCGGGGCTCTTGCTGCAGCCCCAAGGCGTTGGCGTGAGCCCCGCCCCTTGCACGAGGCTCTGCCTATAGGCCCCGCTGATTGGGTCAAGACCACGGAAGGGCCGGGCGTCTCGAGAAGGCCGGGGGGGTCGGGCTGAGGCAGGCGCGCTGATTGGTCCGGCTTGGATTAGGTCATCGCTAGCACGTTCGAGCGGCCCGGACGCCGGCGGGGCTGCCGAGGCTGCTGTGAGAGGGCGCTCGAGGTTGCTGGAGAGCAAGCCAGCCAAGGAGGCGGGGAGGCAGTGAGGCAGTGGCTGCGCTCGCTCGCTTCCCGGCTCTGCCGAGGGTCCGCCACTGCGCTTTCTGCTAGCTCGCCGCTCCGTTGCACACCTCCAGGGCAGCCGCCCGTCAGCGGGTCCCGGCTCTGTTGGGAGTCGTGCGCGCCCGCGGACAACGCGCGGAAGGCTAGCCGGCGCCACACCTGTGGAGCCGGTGGTCGTCGGGGGTGCGGGCCCGCGTCCCGCCGCGTGTGTGCTTCGGGCTGCGGGCTGCCGGGGCCCCCGGGGAGGCACGCCCCCAGGCTGGGCGCCGCGGGCACCATGGGGCTCCCCGCGCTCGAATTCAGCGACTGCTGCTTGGACAGCCCGCACTTCCGAGAGACACTCAAGTCCCACGAAGCGGAGCTCGACAAGACCAACAAATTCATCAAGGAGCTTATCAAGGACGGGAAGTTACTCATCACCGCGCTGAAGAGTGAGTGCGCCGGGGCTCGGCGGGGACGGGACCGGGACCCCAGGCGGGAGGCTGGGAGGGCTGCGTTGGGTGCGTTTTCTGCCCTCGGGCGCTGAGGCACGGGTGTCGGTGCTTGTAAAGAGGCGGGAAGGGTACGTAAAATGGGCGAGCTTGCATCCGTCGGATGCGCAGAGACCCAGCCGTTTGCGTTCCGGGGTGGCCAGGCGGTGACCGAGCGCGAGTGGTGCTCCCTGGCACCACGGGTGGGTGTGCGCGGCGCACAGGTGTCCCGAGAGTGGGGCTCTAGTGCCTGGCATGGCGCAGCCTCTGGGAAATCCCAACGCGTCCTCCTGTCTAGCTTCCTTGGGGAAGAGTTGCCCACCCCCGGATGCCCTGTCCTGGGCATGGAGGATACCCTGCCCAGGGGGCGCTGCCTCCCCTCGGGAAAAGGCGCGCTGTGATTGCTTCGCCAGCAGTACGCAGCTCCAGCCTGCTCCTCCGGGCGGCCGGATTCTCCGAAGGGCGCAGACGCTGCCCAGAGAGAGGTTGGTTGGTTGGCTCGCAAATCTTGGGCGTGTTGAGTCAGTAACCCCACCCCCCACCCCAGTCTAGAATCCGGGCCACGTACGTGTGCAGGTTCTGATCCTGGTGTCTAGCAGAAGGTGATAGGGGTGGGAGTACAGAATCAGAGTGTTCTTTACTCTAAACTGTGGGCGAGGGTTTAAAAATAGAATGAACATATCCTGACTCTCTCCCTCTCGCATTCCCTCGTTCTCCTTTTTACCTCTCCCATTATCCTTGAAAAAGCAAGTCTGCGAAGGAATGTTCCCGTTTTTCATTCAGAAGAGTTTAACCTCATCCTTCATGATTCTCGAACCTTTTCGTAAAACCGTTTTTGCTTATTTCCTTTTGGTAAGGGAGAAATTAAAATTGCATTCTGTGAATGATTTCCCCTTGACTTTTGCAGAGCCAGAGAATTTCTTAATCAGAGTGCTCTGAAGATGAGCGCCTTGGATTGTGAGAGCGTTTTCTGGGCGCCTGTGCTGTTATACCCATTGGAAAAAGTTCAATCCATCTTTGAGTTTTGAGAATCAGGAATAATTTGAAGGAAGATAATGGAATTGTCTTGACTTTACTTTTACGGTCTCTGTGATGGGCTTCTCAACTGGAGATATCTTTCAGCCGAGAAGGGTCCTAACTGTGAGAATTATCCCCAAGCCCCTTTGAAGGAGATTTGTAGAAGTCATGTGCCTGAGATGTCATTTTGTGAACCTGCTGTTTCTAAAAATGAAGAGGGAGATAGTGGAAAACCTAAGGTAGTATGTGCCTATTTTTTGAGGGTGAAATAAGCTTAGAACTGTGATGCAGTGAGGCAGGGGATTCTCTGCTGGCCACCTAAAGCGCAAGAACAGGCTTTTTTCTTTGTCACCAACTAGGGGCCACCTTTGCTTCAGGAAACATATGACCCCTTCTTCTTTGAAGTTAGCTAGAGGCCCTCTTGCAGGTGGGGTCCACGCATTTTGATTGACTATGAGGCCAACTTTAATTAGGCTTCTGCTTTATTCACACATTTGGAGTCCCTCCTGTGTGCTGGGTACTGCCCTGGGCACCGAGGATGTAGTCTTCCTTCATGCCTGGCCATACTTCACCCAGGGATTATCTCATGTGCTGTGATTCATTTTACAGATGAGAAAAAGGGCTTGGTGGAATCACTAGCCCAGGGTCACACAGCTCTACCAGCAGGGCTTAGTTTTGAGCACCCATGTGATCAGAGCCAGAGATGGAGTTACTGGTGAGGCAGAGCTCTTCATTTTGCCCGTTTGTCCAGAATGGATCCCATGTACCAAACCCTGCTGGAATTTGCACTTGCATTTTGTATCTCAGCCTGAGGAGGTTACAATTGGGTGCCAGGCAATTTTACCTGCTGTCTAACTTTTAGGAGTCATGGGGAACCAGTTGTACTAACTATACTCTTCTGCTACTACTACTTGAACAGGTCATGGGGCCTCTTAAAGAGGGTGGAGTTGATCCCAGTCTTTAGACTTTCCACTGTCCTTAGGTGCTTGCTACATTGAATACTCCTTTATTACAGCATATTTTTTTTCTTCATATCATCCTTATTACTACTTTAAAACCAGTATTTTTTTAATAATACATCATTAGATAAGCAAAATTGATGTAAATGATTTACTATCTCTTCCAGCGCTCACATTTTATGGTTTTATAATTAGTAATAACAGATCTTTAGGATTGGGTGTCCTTTGTGTGTGTAGGCAATAAACTGGCCTCCATGGATTGCCAGAGTTCAGCTAGACCACCTTTTTTGCTGCTTTGTGAATGAGGAAACTGAAGATCAGAAAGGTCAAGTAACCTGCCCAAGGCGACACAGCAATTAAGTTTATTTAAAACCAAGTTGTCTGATTCCAGAACCTGTGCTCTTAACCCAGAAGCAAAACTCTGCTAGACCATGTGTCTCTGAATTCTCTTGAGACATCTGATAAAAGAATAAACCTCTTGAAGTCTTTCCCTGGAGTCCAGACCTCATCTGAATGCATAAAAGATAAGCAGTAGAATAATCTGGAACCTGTATTTCAAAACATCCTGCCTATGGAGAAAGTTCTCCTTTGACATGGAGAAGCATCTTGGTAACTCCCAGTTGTTTTTTTTTTTTTTCTGGGCTGATTGATCCAGAATTTCTCTGGGGACACTCATTTGCTCAGGACACTTTCCTTGTCCTGATTAATTAAGGTTTCAGTTGAGAGGATTGTCTGTATTTTAAGTTCTTTTTTCTTTGGAGATGAGAGAGGCTGGAGATGAAGTTCAGGATTGTGGAATGGTAAGTTTTAGAATTTCCAGGGTGGGAATCTCGGCCCCATCACCAGTAAGGTTGACAGCAGGCAAGTCACTGAGCTGGGGCTCCTTTTGTGTGTGACAAGGGAATAGCCACAGTGACCTCCCGGTGTATGAGGACTAAATGAAACAGTGCATGTAAAGAAAACACTCAGCTTGGACCCTGGCCCAGAGCTCACCTCATTTGATTGTAACTGTTATCTTCCCGGGTTAGGATCCTCGGGACTTGGAGCAAAAATCACTAAGAGCAGAGGGACATTTTTTGGTTTGGGTGTGAGGAATTAGGCTCATGCCTCTGTCACGCCAGTTGTTGGTAATTTACACAGTTGTCTGTATATTAACCACTGGAGGAGAATCCTGGTAACTGTATAAAGTCATGATTCAAAAAACCCCCAACCCACCAAACAAAAACCTCAACTCTTGTTTCTAATAACGTTCTGGTAGTTTAATCCGTCTTGCTAGATTAACTTCCCCCCTCAGTGGCTGGGCTGACTGCTTCTCTCTGGCATCAAAAATGCATAGGACTTCATTCATGTCTGGCTGTCTCATGGACTCAATGGCAAACCAAATGTGGTTTCATAGAAATGAAAGTGAGCTAGGCTTTTGGTTTGGAGGGAAGGTGTGGGTTTTCAGGAACCATGTTTCTTTCCGTCTTGACTGTTGGTTTATGGACTCATTGTCGCTGTTGGCTTCTACTTTCTGAGAGAGAATCAGTACCATTATTCTGATGGTCAAGGAGGGGGCAGAAATGCAATTAAAAATCCCAACTTTATTGAGATACAATATGTCTTACTAAACATTCATACATTTAGAGCCTCCAATTCATGCTGTTTAGTACATTTACAGAGTTGAGCAACTACCATCAAAATCAATCTTGGAATATTTCATTACCCCTATTCCCAAGAAACCTCATTCCTATTAGCAGTCATTCCTCATTTTCTCCTCACACCTCTCGCCCTCAGCTCTGATCAACCACAAATGTATTTCTGGCCTCTATGGATTTGCCTGTTCGAACATCAGAATGCAGTTTTAATCGTTTTCTCCTAGACGGTGGTGACTGTCTTTAGGAATAAATTTCTTGATTCGAAATTTAGGTGGGGAAACTTTGAACTGACAAGGTTTAAGTAGAGGAATCAAGATGCTAAACAGACTGAACCCAGAGGAACCCAGGACTCAGAGGAACTCAGATGTATTTCTGTGTTTCCAAACAGTGAGAAGGGAAGGGATTCAGAGACTGAGAATCCAGCCCTTGCTTTCAGTGCGTTTTCAGTCAGGTATGGACAGAGTATATGCTAGTGAGTAGACCTTTACTTTGTGGTCTGTATCCTAATGGGCGACATTTGTTTTCCCTCCCAAAATAAAGTGAATTCATTTGTAGTTTTCTAGCTGTGACTGTAGTTTTCATGAGACTTTTTGGAAGTGGTATAACTTTTTCATTGCATTGTTGGAGGCTAGTAGTCCTAAAATCTCTGCCCTGCTTCATGTCCCAAGGCAACCACAGTGGATTTTAACAGGAATAAGTGGACAGACTAATACAAATGCCATCAGCTCTTGTTTATTGAACACATAGCAAGTACCCGACTTTATACTAAGTGCACACTTTGTCTCATTACCTCCATCCTGCAAGATGAATTTTTCTGAATTTTATAGTTGGTGTAGCTTGTCTAAGGTCACACAACCAGGAAGTTGTGCAACCAATTTTTGAATTGTCTATGGGCTTTCTCTTGAATGTGACCTGTCAGTGCCTTCAGTAAAAATTCTGGAACAAAGAAGCAAATTCTTTATAGGTCTGGATTCTAGAGAGGAGAAACATGTAGCAGGTGCTAGATTAAGGGAGAATATAGTCCCAGTCAGACTCTGAGCCCTGGGTAGCAAAGAATCGCTAAGATTTTCTAGTACGCCCTGAAGTTTTGTGTTTCTCTCTCCATTATAGGATTAAAGAGCCATTGTAGTTTAAAGAGGCAAGCGAGGGCCTCTGACTATCTCTTGGCTTTGTCAAGCAGCAGAGTTTCTCTTTGGAGTAGCACTGAAAGATGATCAATGATTCTCTTTTAACTAGGTCATAAAGCACTGAATGGCGAGGCTGAAAACCTTTTCCTAGGTCTAATTTGGTAAGACAAATGGTTCATCCTCTTTGCTCATTAAACAAGGGATGAAAAAAAATCAAGTTATGTGCTGTAAAACATGCCATCATTTTGTGCTTCTCTAGGACTTGGTATGGACTTTTTGCAGTTGCTAGATGTGAACCCTTCTTGAATGGCATGAACTCCTGAAGAATGTTCAATGTCAGTCTGTTTTGTTTGGAGTAATTTGAATACTCATAAAATCCTAATGGAATACATGGGTATGGCATTAGGTAGCAAAACAATTTCCTGTTCCTTTGCTTTGCTTTAACTCCTTGTGAATAAAGAGGGGAAAAAAAAGGCACTCCCTAATTATTTATAAATGGTGGTAATTTGCAGTACTGACATTTGGAGTATTACTCATACAAATGTAAACAACAGCAAATTAAATCCAAACAAGATTTTGTAGTTTTTATATAACACCGACTTAAAAAAAACCCCAACATTTCACTTTCATCCGTTCTGTTCTTAATTGGATTGAATAATTCCATTGAATCTATAGTTCCAAACCCAATGACTGAGGTTCAAACTATCCTCCCTGCCCTTTTTAAAAATAATGCAGAGACTGTATTTTTTAGAGCAGTTTGCAAAACAATTGAGTAGAAAGTAGAGAGATTCCCATATAACCCCTCACACCTGGTCTCCAGTTTTTCCTGTTATTAACATCTTGCATTAGTATAGGACATTTGTTACAGTCATGATACAATATTATTAACTAAAGTCCATAGTTACATTAGGGCTCCCTCATTGTGTTATATACATTCTGTTGGTTTGGACCAGTGTATAACAACATGCATTTGCCACTATAGTACCAGAGAGAATAGTTTCAGTGTCTCTGAAGTCCCTCATGTCTCACTTACACCTTCCCCTCCGTTTTTGGCAGCCACTAATTTTTTACTGGTGTCTCATTGTTCCTTAGAGCTGTAATATGAGATTAAACATATAATCAACATGCTTATTTGCCAGCTGTTTCTCTTCTTTGGTGATCTGTCAGTTCACTTCTTTTATTGATTTTTAATAAGGTTTTTGAATTTTTTGATTATTCCTTTTTTTGATTATGGTAAGATACACAAGTATTTGCCACAAGCCATTTTTAAGTGTACAATTTAGTGGCATTAAGTACATTCACATTGTTGGTAATTATTACTCTCAGCTGTATTCTGCTTTCTGTCTATGAATTTGACTACTCTAAGTATTTCATGTAAGTGGGATTTTGTCCCTTTGTGTCTGGTTTATTGCACTCAGTATAATGTCTTCAAAGTTCATCCATATTGTAGCATTTCATTCCTTTTTATGACTGAGTATCATGTTGAGTTTTTATTGCCAATAACTACCATTGAGAAAGAGTATTATTCCTCCTTTAAAATAATAAAAAGGTGTTTTTTTTCCCTCTCCATCCCCCCACCCACACCAAGATCATTGACACATTGGAATTCAAATATCAATTTATCATGGTGTCTCTCAGAAACATCGTGTTTATTCTTTTCAAAGTTGTCATTTGTTTGAGGTTAGCATATTTCTAGAGGAGTTTTTGTTTTCTAAAAAATATTTTTTTAAATGATAAGATTCACCAGTTTTAAGTGCATAATTTGGTGGTTTGTAGTTTATAGTCAAGCAACCATAGCCCAGTGCTGTTTTAGAAATGCGGACTTTTAGTGTTTTTTATCACCCTGATTAGCCACTCTCCGTTTTTCCTTCAAGCCTCACACAACCACTTATTCACTGTTTGTATCACTGTAAACTCTTCTGAAAATTTAAGCTAAATGGAATTGTGCTCTGTGTGGGCTTTTGCACATGGCTTCTTAGCATGTTTTTAGATTCATTCATGTTGTAGCGTGTTTCATTGTTTCGTTACTTTTCATTGCTGAAGAATATTCCAGTTTGTAGACCATGCTTGGTTTATCCATTCAGCAGCTGGCGGACATTGGATTGTTTTGGCTCTTACAAATAATGCTGCAGTGAACATTTGCATGCATGTCTTTATGTGGACATTACTGGGTGGTATGGTAAACTGATGTTTAATTAAAAAAAAAAACAAACAGCAACTGCCAAATGGTTTTCCACAGTAGGATCATCCTTTTAAATTCCCACCAGCAGTGGAGAAGAGTTTCTCCACCTCAGTGCCAATTCTTGTCATTTTTTACCCTTTGATTGTAGCCATCCCAGTGAGTGTGATGTGGTAGTTCATAGTATGTGTGTGTGTGTGTGTGTGTGTGTGTTTTAAGGAAAGGTACAGGCAGGAATGAAGGTGAACAAGCAGGCAGGCAGGAAGAAAGAGAGAGGAGGAAGAAGCACTTTATTTCCATTTTAGTTGTTCACACTGATTGTTTTCTATTCCGGACCCAGGACTTGAACCCAGGGATACATGGCCTGTGTCCTTCAGAGAAAGTGATTGACGTAACCGCTGTGTCTGAATTTCCCTGATTACTAATGATGTCGAACATCCTTTTTTTGTGCTTATTGGCCATTGATGCATTTTCTTTGATGAAATGTTTATTCAGAGCTTTTGTTGGGCACTATTTTATATCTTGTATTTCCCTCCTTTGTCTCAGTCAGCATTTGATGAATAAGTGAACGGCACTCGCAGATTTTCTCCTTTTGCCCTCATTTTTGCAACCATTTGTTTTAACCTCAGATGTATTTGATGATCACTTTCAGCATCCCCAGGCTTAGGAAGGTGGTTCATCCTTTTTGGACAGAATTTCCAGCTGGACTTCTAATCCAGACCACTGTAAATTAGTGTTCACAAACCCCACAAAGTGCCAACATGTGAATGGACCTGGAGGGAACTATTATTTCCCCCGGAGATATTGGGGAAAGCAGTTCATGAAGGTGACTTTGTTGTCTTGTCAAGGCCATTGCTAACTTTTAAAAGGGAGGGATGCAAATACAAAACTATGAAAGTGGTATTCCTAGATTTAAATTTATGACTGATTCTCAATTTTTAAAATGACAACTCAGTGTGTTTCAAGTTACATATTTTATCTCCCTGGCCATCAAAGAAATATTTTAATTAAACAAATTTGGAGCCTGGCTCTCCTCTTATTATGTCCCCCAAGCCCTGAATTGAGGACTTTTAGGGCGACAGTAGCAGGTGCGGGAATCAGCAGCCCGGAGAGTGCACTGGGGGTGTGAGGACCAGCAGGAGGCCAGTGACTGGAGTGCAGTGATGGCAGGTGAATGAGGGGAGTCAAGAGCCAGGCCTGAGGGGTTGTGAGTACAGAAAAGAGTTTGGGCTTCATTCTAAGTGGTGGGCAACCAAGGGAGGCTGTGACAGGATTCTCCTTATGTTTTTAAGAGATCACAGAGGTTGCTGCATGGAGAGTAGACACTGGGGCAAGAATGGAGGCAAGGAGGCCGATCAGGGGACCATTAATAGTAGGTGAGGTGCAAGGCAATGACATTATGGGTGAGCGTTACAGCATCAGAGTGGTGGTTGGATTATTAGAATGGACCCCACAGGATTAGCTCTCTGATTGGGCTTTGAGAGAAGAGAGCGAGAAGAGAAGATGGCTTCAAATGCTTATGACCAGAACAACTATGTGAATCATGATGCTGTTTTATGAAATAAAGAGGATTTGGGGGAGAATAACAGTATAAGTGAATGACCTGATCTTATAGCACAAAGACAAAAAAAAATTACATAGCTAGTTTATGAATACACACTCATAAAAAAAGTTCAAAGAATTCAGACCTTCATAGAGTAAAGTACCACTTTCCTGAGCTAACCACAGTTAATAGTTGAGTATGCGGTACCTTTTTTCTTGTTCTTTTCCTGTGCATTTTTTTTTTTTTTTCATAAATGCGACTATGCTGTGTGAATTAGCCTGTCTTTTGCTTTTCTGGCTCATTCCAAGTCTCAGAGATGTCCCGTGTCAGTCCATGTACGTAGTGCATTCTTTTTAATGATTGCGGAGAGTGCTGCTATGTGGTCATACCATAGCTGACGGTGAAGTCTTTACATTTCTCACTGTTAGAGAAGAGCTGCAGTGCTCATTTGCACACTCACCTTTTGTGTTTGGGTCCCAGCATTTCCCTGGGTCAGATTCTTGGAAGTGAAGTTGTTGTAACTCCCAGTTTTTACAAGCTCTTTAACACCTATTGTTTAGGTTCTTTGCAGAGCTACAGCCAGTTGACAATTGTCCAGTGCTCTTTTGTGTGTGTTAGATTATGTTTCTGAAGCTTAGTATTTACCTTAAATTGTAAGCATCTTGAACGGGCCCTTTTGTTAGACCCTGACATGGATTCTAAAAGAACAGGGGGAGGAAAAAAAGATCAGAGAGAGAGAGAGAGAGAGAGAGAGAGAGCACAGTGACGTGGCTGTGTCCTAATTAATCTCAAATTTGTCTGATACCCTTTCTGGAGCTGCAAGTTCTTATAGATAAAATGGGAGGTAGGGTGGGGCTTTGTCCATTTCTAACAGACTGTCCCAATCTCAGATATCAGAGACCAAGAAGGAAATACGTTTGTTAGGGTGAGAAAAACAGCATTAGTGGCCAAAGGAATGTTTACAAATTAGAATCACTGGGGTCTACACATTTTTGTAGAAACCCAGAGTGGAGACAGAGGAAACAGTCAGGAAAACAGCTTGGCAGTGGGGGCTAGAAGCTGTCACGGCGTGTTTATATCTGGCTCGCTTCACCTTGGTGGGAAGGCACAGAATGTGGCAGAGTGAGCTTGGAGAATGGGCAGTTGCCTACTATATTTAGAAAGAGGAGATTCCTGGGGTTAGGATGGTGTGTTCTCTTTGCCAGATGGACAAAGGTTTGAGGGGCTTGAGAATTTTGGACCAAATCTTGTGAGCTGACTGGCTTCTCTGGGCCAAACCAGTAGCCACACTGTGACTCCTGCTGTTGGTGCACAGGAAAAGCCAAAATAAATCCCCTTTGCGTGGTTTGTAAAGACACCACAGGTAGGTTTAAAAGCTCTTCTGATCAGGCTATCAGATGTGCTTTTGAATGTACTCCAGGCTAATTGAACACTTTGAAAATATGAACTTGCTCCTCTTGCAAGCTTAGGATAGATTTCCAGTCAGATTGAGTTGAACTTGAGGCTGTTTCTGTGTCACAGAGACTGTCAAGCCGATAGGAACCAAATCCTTAACAGATTCCTGACTGCGTCTCTTCTTGTTAACGCTTGTGGGTCAGGTGTAGGAAAGGTGATCAGCCGAGCCAATGAAAGAAAATTAAAAAGGCATATTTGCTTTAATTCATACTCTTCTCCTTTTTAAAAAGTTATCTAAGTAGTTGATACCTATTAATGATACACAATTCCAGAAGGACAGAAAAGAACGTTAAGTGAACTTCCAATTGCTTCTGATCCCTGGTTCTACTGGAGGCAACAGTTTGACCAGCTTTTGCATGTTTTCAGGTATAATTTATGCATATACCAGAAAATACGTATTTATATATATTTTTTTTAGTAGCGTGCCATGTGCACTGGTTTTCAAATATTTACAAATCACACCACTTTAATGTATTTTAGATATTCTACATTGGTACATAAAGAACTAAACATTTTTAGCATTGCATTATGTTCCACTACATGTTGTAACATTCTTTAATCAGCTCCCTGGTAATAGATTTTGAGATAATTTCTAGTCTTTTAATTACAAGCAATGCTGCTGTGAACATCCTGGGCACATTAGGAGATCCACAGGCCTAGTTTCTAGAACCACAGGGCAAGGGTATATACATTTTTAATTTCAGTGAATCTATCATAGGAGTGTTTTGAAAAGTTATCAGTGAACTGAATTTTATAAGTCACAATTTTAGAGCAGGAAGGAAACACTATTTCATTACCAGAGTGACCTCTAATAAGACAATGCCTAGTGTTTTCTTCATTTCATACTCCCCTTGTTTGTATGTATTGCTGATTCTGGGCTTAAAAGCCACAACAAAATCATTCTGTAAAATGAGACACAGCTGTACTAGGAATCGCTTGACTGTAGGGCCCCGGAGAACTTGTTTGTGTTCTAGTGAGGATGCTGTTGAATTTTTTCCTTTGTGCAGCATATGCATTATTCAGAAAGCCTGGCAGGTGTTAAAGGAGGGCAGTCTCTACCTTTGTGACTGGGGAGCATGACTAGGGGCCAGGAGGCACCCCTCATCTGTCAGCAGAGCTCCTCTGGGGAGTGGCGGGGTGGTGGTGGGGTGGGCAGAGTGTTGAACCAACAGCTCTCTGCTGACCATCGCCCCACAGAGAACTTCCCTGGAGGAAGGACAGGATCATGCCCTATGTCCTCTATGCTCTCTCTTCTCCCGCCTTTGAGAGTTCCTGTTGCGGGGGAAGGCTGCTGATGTTGGGGTTTCTGGACTGGGCAGTCACTAGTCCCTGTCATCTAGGTGCTTAGTCTTGACAGGCAGCAGGGGAAGCACACCGGGGTGATTGCTTGTACAGTTGATGCTTGAACAATGCAGGCTTGAGAACAATGGCCCACTCCCCTAGTCAAAAATCTGAGTATAACTTTGAATTCTCCTAAAACTTGACTAATTTGTTCCTTGTATCCCTTAGGATTGATTTCAGGACACCCCCCCCCGCCCCCACACCCCTTAGATGTCCAAATCCACAGATGCGCAAGTACCTTATAAGTTGGCCATCTGTGTCTGTGGGTGATTGAATCTTGTGGTTGGTTGAGTCCATGAACGTGGAACCTGAGATACTAGAGGGAAACTGTTTATTGAGAACAGTCTGAGTATAAGTGGACTCGCGCAATTCACACCTGTGTTGTTTAAGGGTCAGGTGTGGCTTAAGCAGGTCCCTTGAGCAGGGAGCAGCCAACTCTTGGAAAGGCAGGCTGGAGGCTTATCAAGATCAACGAGTCTGTTCCTAAAGATCAGTCATTGAAAACTACCTCTGTTATTTTGGCCCCACCTCTGCCACTATTTACACTGAAAATCTACTTATTAAAAATTACATTTATTTCAAAAGGGAACTTTCTAGCATTCCAAAGCCATAGGTTTGACGTGGTTAGTAGTATTTTTTCCTAAAATATCTTCAATCATGTAATCATAATCATTAAATTAAAAAGAATGTCATTGTATCACCTAAAATAATCCCATGTTTCCACACTGATTTGAGCTTTCCTTTGCTTAAAACTGTCTTAAGGCAGAATGTGTGAGAGAGCTGGCATCATCTGGCTGGAGGGGAGGGAGGGATGTGCATCTCAGATTATAGGTAACAAGGTGTCAGGGAGGCAGCCATGTGGCAGGGAGTACACTTTGCTGAAAATTCCTTTTACTTAATGGAATTATAGTAATATTCAAATAAATGATGAGCAATTACAGAGGGGAAGGTGGGGTTCCTTGACATTCTTCAGAGGTGACTGCTGGTCTAGGTGAGGAGAACACAGCAGACAAGGAGGGAGGAGTCAGGGTGTCAAGTTTCTATGGTCTTAGGTGGTGGCTGATCTTACACAGGAGAACCGTGGTGTGTGATGGGGGATGTGGACTAAGTAAGGTTTGTCTTTGCTGAGCTGTTCTCATGAGACAGGGGTGGACACCACCCACAAGCAATGGAAAGCACAGTGCCAGCGCTTTGGAGAGAGAGGAGGCCACTGGTGTAGTTTGGTTCACACTCGGTGCTATAGAATCACATGGTGCCTTTTGGAATCACCCAAGGAGCATTCCTAGCCTCCCCTCCGTGGAGATTCTGGTGGACTCTGAGTTGCAGCGTGGGCATGGGGAATTTTAAAGGCTCCCCCCCATTGATTCTAATGTGCAGCAAAAGTGGAGAACCACTTGTGTGGAGCGAAAGAAGAGCGTGGAGGCTGAAATCTGGGGGTATCAACCTCAGCAGAAGAGGTTTGGAGAGATGTCGGCTCTGATGACCAGGTGTTTCTTCCTGGTCAGTTTGGGTAAAGTGCTCAAAGGCCTGTGGATTTGACATTTGGAGGTGAAACTGGGAATTCAGAGTAAGGCAAGGGTGAATAATAAATATCCATCTTATTATAATACTGTGGTGAGAAATAAAAGGCTATAATTGTCAGTGTTGTCTTAGAGAGGGCAGCCAGCATATGCTAAGTGCCCCAAGATCAAAACATGCCATGTTTGCCATTTCCATTTTGATCTTGTGAGAGAGTGATTGTTAAAGTGATTGTGAAAATTCCTCTAACTGCAGATTCCCTGCTCCCTTCAAGGAGGTTCGCATGCATGAGCTCTGGGTTCTGGAAAGGAATTCCTTGCGGGGCACCCAGGTGTTTTGTGTAGAAGGGATCCTGGAAAGGATTGAAGAGAGTTTGCATAAACCCTTGTTTCAAATCCTCCTTCCCCTCACCCGCTAATGTGCACAGCCCTGCGGTTTAGCCTCACCATGGGATGTCTCAGGTATCTGGAAGGGGCTGTTATGCAGGCCCAGGAACAGTGGAGTGATGTTTTCCAAGTTCCTGGGACTTCGGAACATCTCAGCCCTGTGGCCCCGCGTGGGATCTAGTAGTTCCAAGAGGTTGGCTTCTGTCGTGCTGGGGCGGGTGTGGGAGGAAGCTCCTGAAAGGAAACTTTATGTTCCAGGGCCATCGCAGGGCAAACGTTTTCCCACAGCGAGTCTTGGGTGCCCTAAAGTCATCTGGGGTCAGAGCCTGTAATTATGTTGTACATTTTTTCTTTACAAACATTCAGGAAGCATAATGATCTGGTTGAGCTGTAGCACAGCTAGAGGGGGAGGGTAGGGGCTCGACTGCTGAAGGCTCTGGAGGGTGAGATGCCCCAGACACTGATCTCTCCCTTCTGCTTCGGAGGTGCCTGGGGCAACTCATCTACTTATCTCTGTTCCGATCTCAGCTGGTTTTCAGCCCTCTGAGAAGCACTGAGTGGCAGAGCAGACCACAGCTGCTGCTGCTGCTGGTGGGACTCTGGGTGTTGCTACAGAGACCAGTGCTGCTTTCCCCCTACTGTCGTATGCTCTGGGGACCTAGTGGAAAGGCCAGAAGATGTAATCCACATACATCCCAAGGACCCAGGTTCAAGACCTGGGGCTGGGAGTAACAACCAAGATGAATAAGTCACTAGAATAAATGCATGCGTCTTCCTTCTCTGCCTGCCTGCCTACTTGCCTTCATTCCCACCTGCCCTTTCCTTAAAAAAAGATAATTCAGTGGGCTGCTCTTCCAAGAGGGGATACTTGCATTTATATCTGACTACTTTGACACATTGAACACAAATCCTACCCTGGGATGCCCAACCAGCAGGTCGTCAGCTTCATAGTGCTGGCTG
Organism: Solenodon paradoxus; assembly: GCA_004363575.1. NCBI lineage: Eukaryota > Metazoa > Chordata > Mammalia > Eulipotyphla > Solenodontidae > Solenodon > Solenodon paradoxus. Next base: position 441,695 of record RJWH01000996.1, read on the forward strand.
TGGGCAATGTGTGGAGGCCAGACTGGCACTGGGGATGCCGCCCCACCATCTGCAACCTCAGCCCCAGCCCAAATCTGGTCTGCTGGCCAGGCCTTGGAGACTGTAGACAGCTGAGCTCCGTGTGCTAGGTCAGCAAGCAGCCATGTTGCCAGCTCTGTTTAGAGCAACAAGATGGCTCTCTCTCTGGAAAGAAACCCTGTTTCCTCTTTACATAGCCAGTATGTTTGTAATCAGTTCCCCAGCAGGGAAGCTCTGCTCCATTGCATAGAAAATTGGAGTGGAACTGAGTTTTTTTGGCCTCCGTGTCTTTTAGGGATACGACTTTGGCTCATTTCTCACCTCCCTCACCTTCTGGCCAGCATAGCTTTACACCAAATTGCGATGCACAGACAACAGGGCACACTTGAGGTTTTGTGCCTGAAGCAGCACAGAGTTCATGTGTGGAGATGATCACCGCTGAAGGTAATTGAAAAGTGACTCCACAAGCCTGGGTTCTGAAAATTGGGTTCTCATCGTCCCTTTCAGTCTGGAGAACTGGGAGTCTCTTGGAGAAGATTGCCGGGTTTGTTTGTTTGTTTATTTGTTTATGGTTATCTCAAATGAGAAACTTGGGAAATGTTAGGTAGGGGATGAATGTCTCCTGTCTCTTCACGCATCTCACCAAGCAGTCTTATTGCTGAGCTCCGTATCCGTAAACATGCGACCTTGGGGTTGGACAAAGGTAACTGGAGACCTTGGTGACCCTTTGCATTTTTTAAAAACAGTTTTATTGTGATAGAACTCACATACCACATAATTCACTCATTTAATATATGATTTATGGCTTTTAGTATACCAACAGTTTTCCATTCACCTCTATGCTTAATTTTAGAACTTTTTTAATCATCCCCCAGAGAAACCCCCACTTCTTAGCCATGACTCCCCATCCTTCCCATCCCCCCAGCCCTCCGCAACCACTTTCTTAATGTCTTTACCCGTGGCCCAAAGTATACTGCTCTTCTGTCTGCTTTGTCTCTTCTTCGTCTTGACATTTCCTTTTCCTTAGGTGTATCCAAACAATTCCAGCTCTTCCAGCGCTGCAGTTTCAATACCAGGATGTTTGGATCTGGCACTCAGCTTTTCTCTGTCCCATTCGCTTTCTGACAGATTGCTAGTACAACGACTAATACTGATTCCGGAACCCACGCAGGTCTTTGGTTTAGGATTTCTTTTCCCGTCTGTCTCCCTTGGTTTAGAGACTGTAATTTCCTGGGAGAATGGGAAGGAGGAATCCAGTGTCAGTGAGTTGATGCATTGTTCTGAGCACAAGTGTGGAACTTCTAATTCTACAGAGGAAAACATTTCCAGTAGTATTCGGATTTGGATAGTTGTTTTTGGAGGGTTTCACCTTTAATCAACTTAGGAACTATTGCAAACGAATTACATTTTTGTGTGCTGAAATGGCTCTGGTTTGGGGTGGGGATGGCTAAGGTCTTAACTTGAGAGTCCTTCCTTACCAAAGACCTTGTATTGTTTTAATTCCAACTCAAAATACAGATAACGTATTCTCTGTCATCTATGTTTTCTCTTTGATTTGTTTTGCTCCTTTTTCTTTCTTTTCTTTGTTCCCCTCTTGTTCTTTCACTGTATCCGTCCTTCCCCCACCTCCATCTTGCCTGACCAAGGGGCCAAAGAAGTGACCAATCTCTGACCCTTAGATTATGGGAAAAGCAAAGCCTTTTGAAGCTGTTTTCTGGAGTTTTAAGATTTTTGTTAAAACGATTCCCAGATTTGAGGTGACTTTGAATTTGTAGAACCAGAAAGAAATGTGGACTGAACAGTTCTATCTTATAAAACAATCTGGGGTGCCCTTTCCTGTTAGGCTTCCTGTGTTCTGTTCTAGAGGTGGAAGGACAGGCCCAGAACCAGGCTGGGTACAGTGTCCTGCTCACGGCTAAGTGCTTTGATGGGGGCAGCATTTAGGTATGTATTTTTGGCTTCTCTAATGAGACCTGGTGCAGATCTCAAGTTTCCCATTTTATCATTGCAATGGGAAATGCTATTAAAATAGTCTTTAACAAAGTAGGTCAGTGATTCTATATTTCAGAAAGTTACATTTGGGGACACCGAATGAGAGCATGTTATTTGGGTTAGTTGAACATCCCCAGATATAGTCGTATATTTATAATGCCAATTAGGAACCTGGAGACCTATTTGGGATGGGTCAGGAAACTGGGTATGAAATCTTTCTTTGTAGGCATTCCATCTAGACTCTTCAGAAATAATGCCTTTTAGACACATTTCAGTGAGACCTAGAATCAGTGGACCTAGCATGTATCTCCTTCCCTCAAGCTGCCCACCTGTGGTTCACAGAGCTATGAACACCAACACAGCAGGATGTGCCTTTGCCGTCTTCTGAGGCACTTAATCCCCAGTCTTTCTCAGCACGCAGGCTAGTTATTAAAAAAAAAAAATCAAGCACCAATCCAAAACAAACTTGTTTTTTCTGATTATATATATAATGTATGTTAATTATTTAGAAATTATGTGAACCACACCAGTAGTACTGATTGAATCATTTTTGTCTTATAACCTTGCCTACTCAACAGTTTAGGCTCATCTTTCTATATTCTTAACCATGTGTAAGATTGTTTTTAGTGGCTGCGTCATATTCCAGGAGTGCTATGTCAAGACTTATTGAACTAATGACCTGTTGTAGTTAGGATGTTTCTTTTTCATTTTTGAAGATCATTAGTTTGTAACGATTGTCCTTCTAGACATGCCAGCAGTATCTCCTTAAGATCAATATACATACGCTGCTCTGCAGATTCTTTCCACATCTTTATGGTTCGGCGCCCACTCTGCTTGCTCCCCTCTTTTTCCTGTTGACTGGGAGGAACCTCGAGGACAAAGTGCTAAAGATGAAGGGTCCCACATGTTGAAAGCATGATGTTGATTTTATCTGGGCCATCATAATAGTAATATCAACCATCATATGACTGTGTATTGGGTGCCAGATGCTTTTGTTACCATGTTTGTCAAACTTTATTTCTCTGAACCTTCACAGTAGTCTTATGAGCTGTGTGCTACTGTCCCCACTTCCTTGCTGGAACATGAAGGTATAGGAAGTGCAGGTCACTCATCCAACTAAAAAGAGTTGGAGCCAGGATTGGAACCTGGTGCCAACCCAACCCTGTGGTAAGATGCACAGGCAGGAGTGAAGGTGCATAGATAGGCAGGCAAGAAGAGAGAGGAGCAAAGGCAGCAGACCTAACCTCTACTCCACCAGGGTGTGCCTTGCTTTTTAATCAAATGCTGTGCTGCTGACGATGTAATCTTAACCCAGAGCCTCAAATCTTCTGTTTCTTCCTTTATTAAATGGGAAGAATAGTGATGCTTGAGAACATTATGAGTATTAAGTGTGGTAGTATGTGTAAAGCACTTGGCATAAAATCATAGCCATTAGCTACTCTAACCACTAATTATTTTCACCTTTTATAAAAAGGATAGGTATAATATAGAAATTAAAATATTTTGGTATTCTCTCTGCATCTAATTGTTTGGCTTCCTCCCTGGAGATAACCCTTGATTTAGGAGTTACCTCCAGAAATTAGATGGGGCCTCGTACTCTGGTTAGTATTACAGTGAGCTGAATCCAGATGTCTTGCTTTTCATCATCCCCAAGATTCTGCAACCGCTTCAGGACCATTGGGGAAGCTGACTTGTCAAAATACATGATAAAAGTAACATATCACACGAGCGCCTCTCCCATCCCAACCCTAGCCTCACTATCCAGAGGTGAAGACTATTTCTTGAACAGGTAGCCAACTTCTCACATGGAGTTTTCCTTGAGTCTCACATCATTATGTTGTAATACGGAACAAAACGTTGTTCTGTATGTAGGTGTTGGGGTTAAGTGGAGGACAGTGGGCTCCTTTCTCCTAGTCATCAATTATCCCAGTGCCCGAATCTAAGAGTAGTTTTAGTGTCCCCCGCCCTGCCCACCCCTGCCACTCCCTCCTCTCAGCAGACTTGAGCACTGGAAGTTCAGAGGGAAACACTGCTCGAGGCATTCTGAGACCAAATCCAGGCCAGGGGAGCTCTCCTTACTCATTAAGCCTTCGAATTTCTGAAGTCATTTTTGTCATAACTCTCCTGAGAAGCTGACTGTTCTAGAAAGGAATCTAGGTTGAAGACTGGTAGAATATTTTCTTTCTTTTGGTAGAAGTAAAGATAGGGTCTTTATTAACCCAATCAACATTTACTGGACACTGACTCTGCTTGGCATTGGGGACGTACCTCCAAACAAGACCAAGTTCTGACCGTCGTGGAGCTTGGATTTTAATTGGCAGACAAGTTAAGCAGGTAAACAAATAAAGAGGATACTCTTAGTGCAAAGTACCATGATGGAAATAAGAGGATAGAAAGTGTTAGATAGTGGAAGATGCAGGCAATTTGAGATTTTGTTGTCAGAGAATATTTCTGAGGGGCTGAATGATCTTACACTCCAGACTGACACTCAGTGAAGATGGTTGTTAAAAATTGTGTGCTGTTACCTGCTGGTGAGACTCAGTGCTGGATCATATTGTATTTCCTCTTCTATTTTCATAGTCAGAGCCATTCTTATTCTTTGGAATTATGACCACCCAGACCCTTGGTGATCTTGAGATGGAATCCATTCTCCGCCTGGCAGACAGACTGAAGTTTAAAAAAACCTAAGCCGTATCATTTCTCCCCTGTCTAGAATTTCCCAGCAACTTCCCATGTCACTCAAAATATAATTTTAACTCCTTGTCTTGGCTTATGTATGGGATCAGACTAACGCCTCTCAGTATCCTCTCTGGCCATCCTCCCTCACTGTGTCTTGGCTTCATTGGTCTCAGAGACCTCCAACATACTGAATGCTTCCCAGTCCCAGGATCTTTCTTTCTAGTGCTGTTCCTTCAGAATTCCTTTGCTACAGATCATCTGGTTGTCTGTTTCTTGTACTTCTGGTCTGAGCTGAGAGTCCTGCCCTGACCAACTGACTTGAAGTCTTTAGTAACTGTCCCTTCCTTCCCCTCACTGTTTCTCTTTAGATTTTAGTTTTTGAAGATTCCATCTTGGACCGATCAGGTGTAACTGTTCTGATTGGATACTTAGTAAGTCTAACTTTGATAGCACAGGAAATGATGAGTTGAAAAAAAAAACCCCAATATTCAGTGCTAAGAGTTGATTAATGTTTTCACCAGCTTCCATCTTGCTTCCTATACCCTTATCTGTGCACCTCTTTTTTCTTAGATCTGTCTTTATCTTTTAATCTTTCAAAGGGAAGGAAAGAGAAAGTGAATGTTTCTAAGTCTGTCACTGATCGCCCCAAGCAAGAGACCCAGATTTGGTTGACTGGGCCCACTGCCTTCCTATGAACTGATTCCTTTCATACTCTTCACACCTAGAGGACATGGATTTACACCTGACTCTTAAAGTAGCAACACTGTCTGCCCATGTTCTTCTTTAAAAAGAGAGATTTTTGAGTATTAGAGTCTGAATTCTACTCCATACTCTCCCATAAAGGTGTGAAGTATTAATCATTTTAGGCACAGTAGCACACATGCAAAGGTACCCTTTATAAGATGGATACTTATGAAAGAGCCTTTTTCACTTTCCTTTGGAAAGAGTAAACAAATGTCTCCCATCTTTATTCATGCTGCCGGCCTCTGTGTTGTTGCTGAAAGGGTTTCCATGCCAGAATCACATCTCTTGTTCTTCCAGTGGGCACCCTCAAGACATAGTTTCTGCATGAAACTTTCCTGAAATCCTGTAGAGACTTTTTATAAGACTTAATAACCGTTCATTCGGATCTTTTCGTGGAGACAGATAGATCTGAACAGGAATAGAGCCAACAAAAGACAGTGCTTCCCATCCATCCTCCTAAGTTTTGGGGACTGGAGTCTTCCTAAGCAGAATATAAGCAGGAGAGTCAGTTTCTTTTATCTGTCTCTTGGGCACTGGTCTGTTTTTTTGTGGAAAGTCATGGCAAGTATTTATTTTGGGCGTGCAGGGAGAGAGAAGGAGCACCACTGCCTAGTTTTGTACTCACTGTCACTGTTTGGTGACATCGAAGCACTAGAGACTCATTGACCTGCCTTTATTTCCTCCCTTCCCTCCACTCTCCTGACTGTGCAGGGATCTAGTACCACAGTTAATTCTAAAATGTGTTGCTAAATGCAGAAACCTCTGTCCCTACTGATTTCTCAGTTGTGGGAAATTAGCTCATGACCTAGAGACAGCCCCGAGGTGACGGTGTTTTTAGTACTGAGTGGTTGGAGGTGGCTTTGGAGAGAGCAGGAGGGTTTTAGAAAACCCTGAACTTCAGACACAAGCTGGCCTGTTTTCCTGACTGTGCCTTCCACACCTTGCTGATTTCTACTACCTTTAATAAATAATAAAAGTAAAGCTCTTTCTATATTAGAGCCTTTTCTGTCTTTCCATTGAGCTGATTTGGAAAGTATTTTTCATCTGTTTGGGGGTTACAGCCACAGCTTGTGCTGTTGAAGGCAGAAATTAGAGGGACATTGACCAGTGTGGGAGAGACAGGTCCCTGGGGAGCTCCTGAAGCCAGCAGGTGCTCTGTGGGCTATATTCTGCTACTTTCTAGAACAGCATGAACTCAGCCGCTGCCCTTGAGACTCGGGGTTATAAACAGGACATGCTGCATGACCTGGAGGTCTGACTTCTCCGCTGGAATGACCAGGCTGAGGCTGGTTGCCAAGCAACCGTGGACATACTAGAAGCAAGAGAACTTGCCTACTGACTGTTATGGTCCCTTTGCCTTTTCACCCTCTGTTTTCTTTTCCCTTAGAGGCTTGAGGGATACTAGTTTTGACTGGGAAGAGATAACACATACTCATTTCCAATATTGATTGTGCAAGTCTTGATATTTTAGTCTCACTGATCCCAGTTCTAATCACAGAGTGTGGTGTTAAATTGGAAGGTTCTCCCATCTCTCAGAGAGGCTCATGTTCCCAGAGCCCATGGGGAGAAGAGCAGTGAGCTCCCTTTCAGTATCAGCATGGGCAAGCAGTGTTGATGAGGAGCCATTGTGGTGGCAAGGGCAGCTTTGGCTACTATTGTCCTCTCAGTTCATTTTAATAAGGCATGTTTTCAGACATGGTGCTTCCACTCTGGCTGCTCCTGGCTAGCTGCTTTCTGTGGTGAGGCTGGGAAGACCCAATCCAAGCTGCTTAAGCAAGAAAAGAATTTATTGTGGAATGCAGCTGGAAAGCCCAGGGGTGTCCTAATATCAGACTGACCTGGGGCCCGTGGCCCACAGAGTGTCTGCAGTCCCTGTTGCTTGGCATCTTTCAGCTCTGCCTCTCGGCCGGCTCCATTCTCAGATGGCCTCTTCTTGCATGTTGACAAGGTGACTTGTGGCCAAGAGTTTGAACCTAAGCCCCGAGTGTGGTTCTTATTGGCATTTTGTTGAATCACGTGCGCATCCTTGAGATAATTCTTGAGCTGGCTTGTGCCCAGAGTGGAGTCAACAGTGTAAGAAATAAATGTTCCAAAAGTCAAGGAGGGACGGTTTCCCGGAGGAATATTAGGGTGCTATAAATACAGAAGGTGGGGGGAGCTGCCAGGCAGCCAACACAACAAAATTTCTCCACTTGAAACTAGAAACTCAGATTTGGAGGAAGAAAAACCAGAGATAGTTCTGAAGTATTGGGGGAACCCCAGGATTGGGCAGACTGTGGACAACCTGAGAAGAGTATTGGGGATGCAAGTGCTCACAAAGCAGGATGTGGGGTGTCAGACCCAGTATAGGCAGAAGAGAGGGGACTGCTTCTGCTGGCACACACTAAACTTAGGAGAATTATTAAATAACGTAGCAGAGTTCCATCACTTCCAGTCAGTGATTGTCTGACCACTCGTCAGGTATGAGAGCTGGTTCTTCATCTTCAGAGCCTGTTTGCCTTTATGATACTTAGGGTTTGGGAAACAAAATATACCCAGTAGAACGTGGTGTGAGTCTAATGACTAGTGCAATGGACGAGACTACAAGAGGTGGCAAACTTTTTCTGTAAAAGGCCAGGTAGTAAATACTTTAGACTTTGCAGGTCACATAGGGTCTCTGTCCCATATTTTTCCTTTCTGTCTTTGTGTTTGCAATCCTTTAATAATGTAGAAACCATTCCGAACTCAAGGACTGCATAAGAACAGGTGCAGACTAAAGTTGGCTGAGCTCCAGTGAGAGTTACGTTCAGCCCTGACTTCCCTCTAGGGCGGGCATTGTAACCTTTTGAGAGTCACTTGCCCTGGTTTTCTCATCTGTAAAGCGAGTCAGAAGAAAGGAAACCCCCGGAGTTGAGAGGGTTGTTCAGAAAACATCAACTGTGTAGACTCCAGGGGCTGACCCTTTACCCTGGGCACGGGAGACGGGCCCAGCTGAGTCTTTGTAAATTCCATTGTCCTTCCTCCTTCGAGGCCCTCTTTTTCTCTCTTCTGGGCAACTCTTCATCATGTTTTGGGAACTTGGTTCCAATCTTAGTTTCATTTCTGGTATGCTCAGGAAGTGACCCACATTTTAACCATGTTTGGCAGTAACCGAAATAAATTGGCTTGGTTCCTTTTCAAAATGCAGACTCTGTACTCCTTTTGCTTCCAGCCAACTCCCTCTTTCTCCACTTTTTCACTGTGTTCTTAATATCAGTCTATCAAGGCCTCTTATTCAAACCCAAAGGAGAACTTTTTCCTCCTTTTTTTTTTATCAGAGAGTGTGTTAGAATTGTGGGGTTTAGTCCTTGGACTTGCTGGGCAGATGTCAGCCAGTTTAGAAAAGGGCGGAATTTCTTCCTGGAGCCTTGACTCTATTACCTGGACTTTGTTCAGGTAAGTTCTGGAAGTCACATGACCTTTCAAGTCCCCAGTATCCTGCAAGCACACACCCGCTTTAGGTCTTTGCTCAGTCCTCACTTTCTCAGTGAGACCCCAACCCTGACAACCCTCTCCCATCCCACTTCCCCCTTCTACATTTTTCTGTAGTACGTTTTTCATTCTAACATACTAGTTTATTATGATTTCTTTTTTGCCTGCCTCCCCCTCCTAGAATGAAAAACTCTAGAAAGGCAAGGATATTTGTCTTTGCTGGTTTCGGAATTCTCAGTGCTTAGAATGGCATTTGGTACATAAGTATTTGTCGAATGAATGAATGAATGCTTTGACTCCTCTACTGCCATGCTCCCTGCACTGTTCTCTCTGGCCTAGAAGTTCTGAGACTTGGGTTTGACTATTGACTCTGCCACAAATTGCCGCCGTCTTCAAGCAAATCATTTAATCTCTCAGGACTGTAGTTTTCTTATCTTTAAAATGAGAGGTTAGGGTAAATGATGGATGAAGTTCCTACTAGGTCTCTAGTTCTGTGATTATAATCTCTGGTTTGCAGAGATGATGTCCTGTTATTAAAATTGCCACAGATATTTCCTCAAAACAGTTTGAATTTCATGGGTGGGCAAAGTGTGTTGTAAGAGAGATTCAGAAAACATTTTTGGAGGTAAATTCTGCCTTCATGAAAACAGTGCTCAAGTATTCTAGTTTGGTTGCTTGCAAGAGCCTTTACCCTTTAGGAGAAAGTCTGGACATCTTGATGGGGCTTTCCTGCCTTTTGGACCCTGGTCCCTGCCTGCCTGGCTAGCTTCACATACCTCCGTGTCTTCACCGTGTGCCTCACCCTTCTGAATTTGTTTCAGTTTTCCTGTTGGATGATGAATTTCCCAGCTTCAGTCTATTGAATATTTCTGTTCCTTCTCCCTGCTGCCCCAGGGACCCTCCAACAGCTCCCTTTGTTTGGCTAATTCCTACTCACACTGTGGGTATAGCCTTAGGGAAGGACTGGCAATGGGGTTCCAGCTGCACTGGTAATTTCACTTAAGTGTGAAGCCACTGGAGGGTCATATTTGCTGGGGGAACTTTGCCTAACCTGATTGGCTGGAGCATCTCTGCAATAAGAAGGCTGGAGTTTTGGGGATTAGATTGTGGGAGATTTGGGTGCCACAGTGAAGACTTGGTCTTCATTTAGTGGCTACTAGGTTGTTTTTGAATAGTACAGTGACATAATCAATGCCTTATGAACCAATTAGCACAGGTATAAGAACGTTGAAAACATTTCCCTAGTCCCTAAGAATTCCTTAGCATCCTTGGTGGGAAGGAGGGCAGTGCAGAGCTGGGGTGGGGTGGCCGGGAGATAAATGCTAGAATTTTTGTTTGTCAGTGAGGAGAAGCTAGAACACATCATAATGAAAGGACCGATTTAAAGCCTCACAGAGAAACAATGATTGAGCTAACCAGTGTGTTTATCCCTAAATGGATTTATGATCTGCAAGATCGATGAACGCTGCAAGGAGCTGCATTTAGTTTTCAAGCGGGTAGCAAGGTGATTAGTTGTGTTGATTGTTGGAGGTGATCTTTCAAAGCTTACTGACTCCTGGATGCTTCTGGAATCTTTGACAGAGACTTGGACTCTGCTTTGGAGATAACCAGATGTTTTGTGGGAGGGGGACAGGATTTTTTTCTTTTTGCTTCATAGCTGTGCTCACCCTGTGTGGTTGCTATAGATTTAGCATAGATTTAGCAAGATCAAGGAAATTAGCTGGATGCTAATTTCCCCTTCTGGTTGATTTGAGAAGAAAGTCCTTTCATAGGAAGCTTCCTCTGTGATTCCATTTTACTTAAACTTTAAGGCAGGTATTTGGATTTTTCAGCTTCCTTTTAGATCCTGTTAAAGCTGGGCTTGAAGATGCAGGGCTGGGGGCAGGGCCTGATGTACTTTAGAGACTGGTTCCCGCTCTGTGTTGGAATGATGCTTCTCAGACTTGAATGTGCCTCCAAATCACCTGGGAACCATGGTAACTACAGCTTCTGGGCGGCGGGCGTGGGGCTCAAGAATCTGCATTTCTTGCAAGCGCCCAATTGGTGCTGAGCTGTCCACCTGGACCTGATTTTCCCTCCTCCTGCCCCTTTTGCCTTCCCTCTCTGCCCAGCCTTTCTATTTCTTATTGTTTCAGAACTTGTCCCTTTTTAGTGACTGCTTGAATTTGCCACGCGACTGGAGCTAGACTGGTCTTTTCAAAATGAAAGCCTGATGCTGTCACCTTACTATTTAAACCCTCTTAGTGGCCTCCCACTGCTCTTAGAACAGCCCTGTATCATGTCTGGACCATCTGCCTCCCTGGTTTCGTCTTGTGCGGTCTTCATGTCCTCTATCCAGGGGGCCTTTCTGTTCCCTTTGATGCTCACGTGCCTGCCTTCTTAGGACCTCAACACATGCAGATCCCTCTGATGCAGCTCTTGACTGTCTGCCTCTGTTCCCCTCACTGCTCCTCTTTCAAATCTCAGCTCCAGTGTCACTTCCTCTGGAGCAGCCCTGGGGCTTCCCCAGCTAGTGACCTCCTGTCATGTCCAGGCCTCTATCTTGCCAGAATCAGCAGCAGGGAAATGGGTAGTTGCCGGCGCGTTTCTGCTGGCCGTTTGTTCTAATTGTCCCCTCAAGGAGCAGCCTGCATCTTTTTTTTTTTTTTTTTTAGGAAGCTGTAGATTGCCTAAGAGTTGCCTTTCAAAAGCTGCTCTGCCTGAAAGGGTGGAGATGTTGAAAGTGCTCTTTATGGCGTGGAGGAGGAAGAGGAAGAGCAGTTCTTATGAGGGAGGGAATCATGTCATCTCACTTGGGCGGCTGCTGTGTGTATGTGGACACACACCCTGGATGGTCACATGTCCTTCTCCCTACCTCCAAGCTTCTCCTTTTTAAAAATTGTCCTTGCAACTTCGTAAATGCAGAAACTGTACCCCAGAGGAAGGACCTGTCTAGTTCAGACCTGCAGGAGAATAGGTTTCAGGTCTGTTTGTAACCTGGGGTCTCTTCACCTGTGGGGCCACGCTGGCCAGCATTGGAGTGACAGCTTCTTGGGCGCACGAACTGCTCTGTTCTTCCCCAAACTGAAGTGCCTTGAAGAGATACCTTGAATATGTCCTGCAACAAACCTAACGGGCCTCACAAACCTTTCCTGTTGTGGTCACAGCTCTTACAGCAGTCACTACGCTCAACTGGGAGTGTTTTTAAAGTTAACTCTCAATGTCTGTATTTTTCTTCTCCTCTTTGAGATCCGTCCACAGCATTTTGGGTTCTTCTCATAGCATTGTAGCTAGACTATAGGACAGGGTCTGGGGCAGTACTGGAGGATATTTGTCTGCATACTGGCTGACACATCATAGCCACTATGTAAAATGCTCCTCAGGAGAAACTGAACATTTGGTGGGAAGACAGTGGGAAGAGCTTACCCCACCCCGAGCCCCCACATATTTCAGGAGTCCTAGTCATCTTGCTTTGAAGCCGAGGGTGTTTCTACCTATGAATTTCTCAGCAAGATTTGTTTCTTGAGCTATAGGGAGTGATGTGAGTCACCGAACATGGCTGGTTAGTCATTTACTTGCTTGACCCACTGGCCTGATGCAGTGGGACACATTCACAGCGTTAGACCAAATGACTCAATCTGTTGGAGCCAATTTAAAAGTGGTACCTTGTGATCCTCGTATTATTCTTGGATATGAGCTCTGCAAGGACCCATGCTTCTCTTCCACTGTTGGGCGTGATGATCCAGAGAGCGCTGACTGCAGAATAACTAGTATACAAAATGCAGGCTTTTGTGGACGAATGAGGAATACGTGTGTTCTAACTTCAGGCTTGGGGTGTGGGGCTAGGGAGGACTAGGGAGACTTGTCACTTCTGTCTTTATGACTCACTGGAGTCCTGTTCTCCCGCACCCCCGTTAGGGCTTCTCTTAAATTAACAGCCATCAGAAGGCCCAGCTTTTTTTCTTGATTAATCCAATTACTTACACTTGATTAATATGCCTGCTTGTGGTGGTATTTCAGTGATTTCCCAACTTCTGTGACTCCTCTCGGGAACCTGGCAGTGTATTCTCATGTGCTCACGTGCTTCCTAGTTGTATGGCATCTGTCTGTGAGCTGGAAGGTCTTAGCATCATGGTGGGAGGAAGGCGGGGGCAGTGGCAGAGAGATGGGAATGATGCCAGATCCATTTCTTATTCCGGTCTGACAGTGTGTCCAGACCTCCTCCTCATACAGCTCTCCATCCTTCCTGATGAGGAACATTGGGTCATGGGTGGAGCTCTGGGTGAAGGGGCTGAGGGGTGAGGGAGGGAGGGAGGAAGGGAAGGAGGGAGAGCTGATGGGTGGTTGTGTGGTTTAGGTGGTTAGGGCACAGGGTTGATTGCTTTTTATTTTTTTTTTAATTGTTTTCTGGGCATAATGTTGATTTTTTTTCCCTCCTTTGGTCTTGATCTGTGGAATTTCTTTAGGAGCCTTTTGAATTGTGTTTTTCGCATCATCCCACTTCTGCCTGCTGTCACCTCCAAGTTAATATCTGTGCTTCTGGGGCTGCCCTGGGGTGTGGAACAGTCAGAGCTGGTATCTGTTGATGATGCTGTATGTGTCATACCTGTTGTGAACCCCCCACTACTCTCAGTGGACCTAAAACAACCTTAGTAGTGACACTCTCTTTGCTGTCACCATCTTCATTTTATAGATGAGGAAAGGCCAGGAGATTGATTTGGAAAGATAGGAGACGTCCCTTTCTGATAAGCAAACAAGGCAAAATGCTTCAGCATGCTTTTGAGAAAAAAGAAAGGGCACCTTGTCTGAATTGCAGGCACATTTTCAAAGACTGCCTGCTAAGGTGTATAAGATTCAGTAGGTGTTTTTTTTTTTTTTTTTTTTTTTTTTTTTTTTTTTTTCTTTTCTTTTTTAGAACAGTTACCAAGGAGATGGATTGCCTTCCTAAGGCATATATGATGAAGAATCCCCCCACTTTTGGTTACTCTCGTGTTTGAAGAATGTCACCATAGCCAGCTGTTTTCCTTAGGAGAAATAAGGGTGAAAATGCCTTGTCCTGGACTCTTGTGGTTATATTAGCCCAAACCTGTTAGGAAAACATTGAAAAATAAATTTAAATCCTTGCCATCCATGTTCATCTGTAATGCCAGGCATTGCTTACCGTCTCCATATAAGCAGTTGTCTTCTGTCTGGTGAGATGAGAGTGGGTGTGGGTAATCTCGTGGAAGGAGGATTTAAAAAACTGAACTGAAAAGAAGAACATCAAAGAGAATCTGTTGCCTCTGAAATCCCTGGCAGCTCCAGAGGCTCTGAGAGCTGAGATGAGAAATGTTCTGCAGTGCCTTCTATATGAATGAAGCATTTGTTTATAACCTGTGTCCAAGGAATTTTCCTTTTTAGTCACCACTACCATTTTCTCAATTGTTACCCAGTCCCACTATCACGGGTGATGAAGGATGTAATCGATGTGTTACCCTTGACATTTTTCAAATTTCATTTTGATTTTACTGTTAATTCTGTACCCATTTAGCAGGATTTAATTTATATCAAGTTTGGCCTCCTTTGGTTTTTGTCAATTTCAGTCAGTGTAAAGGCTCATGAGAAGTGAAATGACTAGATCTGACATTAGAAATGGAAGGAGGAACAGCAATTATGATCATCAAATAAAGTGACTTTAGAAGGTGTTATGGAATGGAGTGTTTCAGTTTTGTGGATGGAGAAATAGTCACTGGAAAAGCATTTTTTTAAAAAATACCTTTACTGAATTATATATATACTTCACATTGCAGGATAGTGAACTTTGGAATCAGTCCAGGGACAACTGAGTCAACCATAGACTGTTGGGGACTCAGTGAGAGATCTTATTTTTTGGTTCAGATTGGGAGAGCAGTGTTAGAGCTTAAGCTCACCTTCTCTAAGCCTGTTTCTTCACCTATAAAATGGGGAAAATAGTGCATGGCCTCCCTCACAGGGCTAATTTTGAGGGTTCAGTGAGCTGATAAGACAGCTAAAGTGCTTAGCACTGTGCTGGTACAGCTTCACTCAGTGGTGGCCAGTGAAGACCCCTTAGTCCACTTCAGACACAGACTCACAAAATTTGAGAACCTCATCTTTCTGGCCTGCCTGGTTTTTCTGTGGTTAAAGAGTAGTTCATTGAAGTGAAAAGGTACTCTCTTATGTTAGGGAAATAAAATAGTCATGTATGGTGTCCATTTAATCTAGAGTTACCAGATAAAATAGAGGAAACCTCGTTAACATTTGCACTTCAGGTAGACAGCGAACACTTTCTCGTATACTTAAGTCTCAAAATATTTGTTATTGACCTTAAATTTGACTGGTCATGTTGTATTTTGATTTGTGAAATCTGGCAACCTTGATCTAAGCCCATTGTTTCCAGTGGGAAATCTTTGAGCTACCTGTATGATGACAACAAATGAGCTCTGAGGAATTTCCAGTAGGGTGTGGGGGCATTTATTTGCACCTCCCCCACAGTTGCCTTCCTCTGTTGTTGCCAGTAGAAACCTAGCCTTTCACGAATAGTCCCATCATCCATTAAAACACTGGTTGCATGGCAGCCAAACATCTTTGTTGAGAAATCAGCCAGAAGGAAACCTCGCTGATGGCACTTCCTCTCCTTCATGGTATTTCTGAACTTGTGGTGAGAAGGACATTGGAACTAGAATCATAAGAGCCCTGCAGTGATGTTCACAGTTCATCTTGGAGGAGTTGGGAGCCCACAGGCTGAGACTCTGGTGACATCCAGAAACTGTGTTCTGTGACCCAGGAGCCTTCTGAAAGTCCTGCCTGACCTGTGCGGCACTCCAGCAACCAGCTTCCCTTGTCTGCAGGTTAAGGGAACACGTGAATACAAAAGAAAGAAAAGACCTGGTTCTTGCTAACTGAGAAAACTCCAGATTGGTAGAGAGGTAGGATCTGTGGGTTTCAAGAATTGCTGTAATTTACTGAGCGCATCCTTTGTGACCTTGCCTCAGCACTGGTCCGTGCCTTCCATGCTGTGTAACAGTAATCTTCTGTTGAACAAGACCCTGCCATCTCATTTTCCACACATTGAAGCCTAGATGATGGGGCCTGAAGTTGCTCATAAGTCTGTCTGATTGAAAAGCTTCTATCTTATCTCATGCATCGACAATTGCGTATATAGGCAATGACATAAGATTACCAATATTTAAATATTTTTGATCTACAAAAATATGATTTCATACAGTTCAATTTAATTCAGTGAATTAGACCATATACATACACACATACATATACACACATATCTAATTCATGGTTGCGTAACTATTACATGTAACTCACTGAGGTTGACTGGAGTGAATGAAATATGTGGACTAGCTTTGGCTTACCAGAGAGACTTCTTTTCATTAATTCACTCATTTGCTCACCCACTCACTTAGTGGCTCACTCGCTGAGCAGAAACTCTGAATCTGCCAAGCGTCATATTAAGCGTAGTTTTGAGCAGATTTTTTGAATTTTTTATTATGAAAGTTATGCTCCTGCCTATTTATCGTCAATATGGCTCTCCTCCCCAGACTGTCACTGATTATTTTGCTGTGTTCTGGTCTTTTCTGGACATTTCATAGAAATGGAATAATACAATATATGGGTTTGTTTTTTTGAGTTGTGTGTGTGTGTGTGTGTGTGTGTGTGTCTGTCTGTCTGTCTTTTACCTAGGATACTGTTTTTCAGTTCATGCATATTGTAGCATGTCATAGTGCTCCATTGCTTTTTCTTGCTGAACATTGTATTGATGTACTATACTTTTTTTCTATTCAGTTTATAGATATTTGGATTATTTATATTTTGGGGGTATTATGTATGCTGTTGCTATGAACATTGTATAACCATTTTTGTGTGGTTGAATGTTTTTCTCTTAGCTAGGTAACTTGGAGTGCAAGAAGTGGGTCATATAGTAAATCTGTTTCACTTGAGTAGATTTTGGAGGAAGAAAAGTGTCTGGAGTAAAGTGTCCGAACCCGGAGAGATGAACTGGACAGATTTAGTTAGCCAATGAGATCCTGATGTCCTCAAGGGCCAATCCTGCTCCTCTTTAGATTCAGTAGTTTTTCCATTGCTCTTTTTGGACATAGGTATTGGATATAATTTTATAACTTTCCAGAATTGCTAGACCGTAATAGGAAAGCAAGGATGTCTCCTTTGAGAACTTCACTTCTCAAATGCCAAGTCCCAGTTTTTACTGAAAAAAATATGGACAGTATGATGTTTTTGATAAAGCTAAATTTCCGTGATACAGAGGTCTGTATCTTATTCTGGAGTGTATCGTTCTTACTATTTTGGAGTAGTTAAGACTGTTCTTTTTATATTAAGTGATGGGGACAGACTTTTTTAAGGGTTGTGCTTGGCATAATAAAGTATTTGCAACCAAATGTGTGTGTATGTGCATGTGTGCATGTCTGTCTGCACCTGTATGTGTGTTTTTGTTGAAATTCTCAAATCTGGAACCACTGCCCCAGAGAATGTTTTGGGAGGGAGTCTCTTGGCATCTGTGGTGGCCATGTTTTGTCTCCTTCCCGTTTTCTTATATAATTGTGGAGTGTGGGCAACTGGAGTGATGCCTGGATGAGGCCAAAATAAAAGACTGGTAAAAACAAAAAAGAGCTAAACCAAGCATGTAACCCCCATTCCTCAACCTGTTTGTCAGTGTAGGCATTTGATGGGCAAGTGCCCGCTTTGATGACTTGGGTGGTATGGGAACCAGAGCCAAGCTCAGGTTGGAAAGCTCATGCATATTTGGGGCTAATGACAGTGATTCTTTTCAGGATAAGTAATCGTTTTCTTTGGATATTCTGCTGAGTCTGGAGGTTCTGCAGAAATAGCACTGTGGAGAGGGCTTCAGGACAGACAGCAGCTCAGGTCCCGAAGGTGAAGGGAGCCCCAGCCTTGGTCAGATTGCCTGTTCTCTAGCTTGAGGTTAGAGAGTGGAATTTTTCTGTAACATGATCCTGAAGTACACAGAGCCTCCCCCCCCTATTAATAATAATAGTGATGATGCTGTGCATGAAATTAGTCAAAGTCAAGTTCATTGAGCTGAACACTGTGCTAAGAGCTTTCAGGCATGATGTAATTTGACCCTGGCAACAATTGTGTGAGAGAGTACAGCTATTCCATTTTTGAGTGAGGAAACTTGGGGTCAGGAATGCTTAGTAACTGGTTCACTCGCCACTGGATGAGAGATCCAGAACTCACTGCCAGAAAGGAGCCCAGCTAGGATTCAAACCCAGTCTCTTCTCTTAAATCTTGAGCAGTTTCTACTCCAAATCTCACTCCCACAGGCCAGGCACTTTGGGTCTTGTATGTGCAAAGGGAACCAGGGTTGGAATCCAGGAGCCATGCTCTGCGGGGCCTCCCTGGGGCAGCCTGCTCAGCTCCGATGTGTCCAGCACTTTTTTTGCTGCCCCTCCTGTCTACCAATGGTCTATTGATTCAGCCTTGGGAAGTCTTTACCCTGGCTGCCCTTCTCACCCTTTTTGTTGATACATTCCCAGAGCGTCCAAATTCACACCCAAGTTGCGACTCCCTGGCCAACTGGGCTGTGGACAGGACGAGAGCGCCGGCGCTGGTGCTCACCGGTGTCTGCCGGAGCCCACGTTCCCCCTCGCCTGCCTCTGGGAACTGAGGGTTTTAATCTGCTGTCTTCATGCCTGCTGTCTCAGGCCATATTTTGAGTGTTTTGCCATTTTCCAGTGAAGAAGAGGGGTAGAATATAAGAAAATGGAAGTTCCTTGTATTTCTCACCTGTTTTTAAGTTTAAGAATGAGAGAAAACAAAAACGAAAACTGGAGGGGAGTGATATTGGTAAACCTACTATGCTATATGTAAATGTAAAAATGTTATTATATAGATCTCAAAACAAGTTAATGTCACAATGCAATATCCCTTCATTAAAAAAAAAAAGAGGCAGAATACACAAATTACCAATATTGGGGGTAAAAAGTTTTACAAAATATTAAAATAGACTATTACATGTAATATTTTCAGTTGAAAAATTAGGTAAAAAAAAATGCTGGGTTTTTTGTTTGTTTTGTTTTTGTTTTTTAAAGGAAAGGTGCAGTCAGGAATGAAGGTGAGTAGACAGACAGGCAGGAAGAGAAAGGAGGAGGAAGCATTTTATTTTATTTCCATTTAGTTGTTCACACTGGTTGTTTCCCTGCAGATCCAGAACTCTACCTCAGGGGTATGTAGCTTGCATCCTTCAGAGGCCATTGACTCAACTGCTGCTCCACCAGGGTGTGCCAAGAATGCTATTATTTTGTTTCATTTTTTTTAAAGGAGAACTTTTGACTAAAAAACTGTTGAATCTCTCCTGCTTGTTAAACTTTAGCCATAGTTTAAGGTGGTGAAATCCCACTCATCTAGCTAGTATCAACATTTACTTAGCAGTACTTAAGTAATTTCTCTCTTTTCTTCCTTTTTTTTCTTTCCCCCCACTTCGCCAGTTTAGCACTGGTCTTAGTTTTTATCCTCAACTACCTGTGAGAGATGGCTGAGGTTACTATGTTTTGGGAAAATTAAGTTGACAAAGCAGGAAGTGGTTGAATTACACAAAGTTTGGCTAGAGTAGGATCTAGAATTCAGGTCTTTTGGTTGTTAGCCCTGCTGCTTTCCTTGTTATCACTTTGTGGAGCAGCCCCGTCGTTGACAATGGATCCAAGGACTGGGCAGAAATAGAATCTCCCCTGGTTGGCGATTGAGTTGCTTAGCTCATGGCCCATTCATTTGGGACCAGAGTTGAGCTCCAAGAGTGACTAACCAGCCCCTGAAGAAAGAAAAGCTCATACTGCAAGAGAGTACCCTGGCCCCTCTCAGCCGCTTTTGGAAGCTTCTGCCATTGGAGGAGAGACACACAGCAGCATTTCTTGTCCTGGGCGAACCCCGAACATATGCTCTATCACTTGTGGCCCAGTACTTACTAAGCTTGTGTCCTTGTGCTTGTCTAGTTCTCTGGCACCACACCCATCAGATAGTTGTCCCTCTTATAAGATAAAGTGCCCATATGGTTGGCTGTTCCGATTTTAAGTCAGGAGCTTTGACTTTTATCAGAAATTTACAGCTTGCTTTTCAAAGGACTTGGTGGAGTGCAGTTGCATGAAATGGCAGTATTAAATGCTGTGATGTAGAAATGTTAAATGGAACTCTCTAAAATGTGCTTTCAGTGTCTTTTCTGAATGGTCTTACTTGTGTGCTTTATCAGTTGATGTTAGACATTTTTATTGCTCAAGTAAACTATGTTCATTGTAAAATGATTAGAAAATTCAGATAAGCATGGAGAAAGAGGAAAAGAAAAGAACAAATATTCTATACTATCAATAAAAGTCCCCCCAGAAAGAAACCAGGATGTGAGTGAAGGACTTTGAACTTCTCTAAAAGAAGGGCAGACTCATTAATGCCTATCATTATCATTCCTAAAATCTGTTTTCTTTTCCTTTCTCCAGAAGTAAAAGGTCCAGGCACAAGTCGGGTGTCTGAGTACGTCCCAGAGAAAGACAAGGTAGCATTCAGTTTGCTCTGCTATGAACCCAGAAGGTACGGATCAAAGATTCTGCTGTTAATCTACCACCTGCTGGAGGTGACTGTGAAAAGGGAGAATTAGTCCTTTGGGGTTTCCTATTACACAGTTACTAGTTCTCAAGCAAAGGGGAAAGAAAGAACCTCACAGTCACACTTTCTCTTCACTTACTGCTTCCATCCCTGCTGGAGCCATCCATTCACCCATCTATCCATCCATTCACCCATCTATCCATCCATTCACCCAGTACCTGTTTACCGTGCAGCATATGTGGCCTAAACTTATCTCTGGGACTACGGCACTAGTGAGACATGTCTCTGCTGTCATGGAGTTACATCAGATGGTACAGGTTGTAGGGTCTTTGGTTCTTATTTACCTTTTCCTTGTACAGCCAGGGAAGCGTGCTCTCTCCTAGAGCTGACCAGACCCACTTTCAGTCCTAGAGCTCAGCTTGTCCTCGGACCCACGCTTGACCTGAAAATGGATAATCCCTAACAGGAAAGGTGAGGAGGAGATGGCAGCGTTTGACTACTGACTGAACTCTTTTCAAAATGGGACCTCACGTTTGTCTGGGAGGAGCAGGAGAACAGATCGCAAAGGGAGGGGTTACTGGCTTTATCAGAGAAAGAGAAGGCCTCATTGTGTGTTATTGTTGGAACAGGTCCCGGAGACCTCAGTACAATTCTTTGGACAGGGCTGAGCCTCAGCTACAATGCCGTAAAATGAAAGCCGACAGAATCAGTGTGGAATTTAGGATAATGACTAGTCAAAGGGAGCTCTGTGCTACAGCTCTCTCCAGGCAGAGGGCAGAATTTCAGATCTGGTCAAACCCTGTTGTTAACTTCATATTGTCTTAATGAACGTGCCTTCCCCCCCACCCCCCGATGCCAGGACCCCGTCTATCTCTGTTGTGTGTGAAGGGATTTTGATGGAAAATGTAAAGCTCTGTCTCTGTACATTTTCTCCCTCTTAAGCTGTGACATATGTGGGTGGATGAGTGAGTGGCAGGAATAGGGACATTTGACACTGAGAACTTGGAAAGTTCCAGGAAAATGTCTACTTCCCAAACTTTAGTCACTCACTAATTTCATCGTGATTTTCTGCCACAGTGACGAAATACCTGTCTTTTTGTTTACCTACTGTTGTCCTTTAAATGGCAGTGCTTGTCCTTTTGGGAAGGCCACTCTGTTTTAAAAGGACATTTTATGCTTGACCATAAATTAAGCATCAGTATAATTTGCCCAAAATAGAAAGTTACCATAAAAATAAAAATGTAAACTCTGATATTTATTGTATGCCAACTAAAATTATTTTGTAAAACACAAGGTTGTATGCGTGCCACACTTTGGGAAGTTCTGGTCTGAATTGTTTCTGCTTTATTCAACATATTTCTGAAGAATCAGATGAAATGAATGTCCAGTAAGTTTCCCTTCATCTCCCCTTCCCGTGTTAAAGTGACTCATTGAATCTGACACTTTGGCCTGTGCGAGGCCTCAGGGAGGGTCACAGGTGAGGGAAGGAGCACTTTTGGCTGCCCCTTTCGATCAGCTGTGGACATTGCCCTTGAGTGACTGCTCTGTGCCAGTGTTAGAGGTGTGGATTGTGGAATGTGCCATGGACCCAACCGTCTAGACACTAAGCACCCCCACTCAGTGCCCCCACAAAACCCCAAAATCCCCACCATCACAATAGCCAAGACATGGAAACTACCTAAATGCCCATCAACATTTGATGATGGGAGAAAGAAGCTGTGGTCTAGATACTCACTGGAACTCTATGCAACTACTGAAAAAGATGAACGTGTGCCCTCTGCTACGATCAGGATAGAATTGGAAGGGATCATGTTAAGCAAAATAAGAGAAAAAGAGAAATATAGGGTGGTTTCACTCCTGTGGAATACAATGAAATGAAACTAAAGAGCATACAAATCCCAACAAAATTAGCAGGACATAGACTTGTGGTTATTGGGGTGGGGTAGGAGGTGGGGGTGAGAAGGAGAGAAGGAAAGGCGGTGGTGAAGGACACTGGAATGCTGGTGGTGGGTTGCCTGTGAGATACAGACTGACATGCAATTTCAGCATCCTAAAATGAATGTAATATTTTGAACAAAAGAAATGATACATCTTACTATTAATAAAATCCCTACCAAAACCCATCGTCTCTAGCAAATTTTCAGCATCCTGTGTGGCAGAGTGAAAGCTGAGTGTGTGGGATCCAGAGACAGATCGCATGGGTTCACATCCCCGGTTTGCTCTTCTGTGATGCTGACAAGTAACCTCTTTTATTCATCAAACAAATATCGTGTGCCTACTATGTGCCAACCCCTGTTCTAGGCTTTAGGGATATACTATTAAGTAAAATGGAAAAAATCTTGTCTCTGCAGAGTTTACATTCTGGCTTTGCTTTGATCAGTTAAACGGGAGTAGTAACAGCCCTACCTCCGATGGCTGTGGTGCGGTTTCAGTGAGCTGGCCCATATGAAGCTTAGCGCAGTGCCTGGCTGCTAGTGATTGCTTAATAAATACTCGTTGCTTAATTACGATGGTCTGTGCCCAGCGTTGTTCCAGGTTTCGAGTCCTTATTTTTTTTTTGAATCCTGATCCTACTTTTGCTATAGCTTTAGCAGCACCCAACAGAAATATTCTCATTTCTTAGCCTTTTAAGTAGCTCTTGAAACCCAACAGCCTCTAGAAAACTTACATGTCTTGGAGCCTCCTCACCTAATCACAGGACTCTAAAAACTGCTCACCTCCCTGAAATAAGCTTACTTGTCATTAGCTGTTGTTACGAGTTGACACGCTCATACCCTAGATGACATTTTTGGGAAAGAACCACTTGTCTATTGTTAACTATGAAAGGCTCCCCTCTCTCCTGTCCCCCCACCCCTCCTCCATGCTTCCTCCTCTGGTTCTGTAGGATGAGGGTCATTAGGGCAGAAATCCTGGCCCTGCAGTGTGCTGTATATAAGGATCCATGGAACTCAGTTCTTTGTTACTCTTCACAGGAAAAGCCCACTAGAACAGAGGTATTGATGCTGGGTCTTGGTACCTGTCTGTGGAGGAGCTTGACTGCATTTTATTTCTATTTATTTTTAAAAGGAAAATTTCAATTTAGCACCCCAGTGTAATTAACAACACACACATAAACGTTTGTCCTGGGTCCCCAGTCCCTGAAAGGCAGATGTCCTCACTGACCTGAGCGCTTGTGGCCTGATGGTGATTTGCCCAGTGCCCCTGCTGTGTGGCTGATGACTTCAGAAGGGCAGCCCCTGCCTGTGCGCCGCACAGAGTCACCGGCTGACTGAGCTCTCTGAGCAGCTTGAACAGGGTGCATGCTGACTTGCTGGTCTGCCGTAACGAAGTACCACAGGCTGGGTGGTTTATACAGCAGAAATGTATTTTCTCACAATTCTGGTGACAACACATCTGAGATTGAGGTCTGGCAAAGCTGGCTTCTTTTCTTGGCTTGTAGAAGACTGGCTTCTCTCTGTCTCTTTACGTGGTCTTCCTTCTGTAATGGTCAGAATCCGAGTCTCTTTCATCAGGACATCAGTCGTGTTGTATTAATGCCCACCCATATGACTTCATTTTACCTTCGTTGTTTCTTTCAAGACACTGTCTCCAAATGCAGTTATATTCTGAGGTACCTGGGTTAGGACTTCCACAGAAGAATTTCAGGGGACACAGTTAAGCCCACAAGAGTGTGGTTTGGGGTTGCAGTTCCAAAATAGACGCATATTACTGAGGCCTTGAGTTGCTCAGGTGGGTCTTTGTGTGCAAGTAGGGAGGACCAGAAGGCCAGGCTGCTTTAAACCTGGTCATTGACTCTTTAGTGGCCCCATTACTTGTTTAATATGAGATCTGTTAGGTCAGTTGACCTCAGGAGGGTTGCCTGTCCTTAAATAGGTGCATGGTTTTTATCCATAAGAGACAGGAAGCTTACTTAGCTCATTTCCCTTGTGTCTTGGCTACTCCAGATGGGATTTGAGACAGAGGAGTAGAACTGGTTGGAGGAAGGATTTGTTGACAGGGAAAGTGTGCTACTGTCTTTCGGACAAGACTCAGAACTTTGTCCAGAGTTGGGAAAACCATGGTTAGAACTTTCCAGTAACCTGAACCCCCTGTCTTTCCGGTTAGATGCCCTGTAGATGTACCGTAAACAGTGACTGCCTGCAGGAGGGGTTTGGAGTCTGTTGATTTTGGCTGAGATGCAGCCCAAGAGAGAAGATTCATCGGTTTCCAATTCCTGTTCTCTCAGGATATTAAGAATTGCAAGGAATTGGAAAACTTTTCTTTATTAAAATTGGAGGAAGAGTTGGGCTGTTTTGAGGGAGACCTGTAACAGGAGGGGAGCTGACACCAGAAGTTTCACTACATTCCTTTAGAGATGATTTGGTCTTTCTTGCATTGTCAGCATTTGTGTCTCAACAATGCAGGACAACAAAGGAACTGCGGAAATAAATGCAGTCCAGAAGTTAGTTTGTGAGGTGGTCTCGTATGGTGCTTAAAGGTCCCACTGACCTGATTGAGGTCCTGGCTCTTCTGCTCATCATCTGTGTGACTGTGGGCTAATTATTTCTCTCTCTGAGTTTGTTTTCTTATCTATAAAAGGGGTATGATATTGGTGCCTACCTCATGGATCTTGTGAAGCTGAAATGAAATAATGCATGTACCATCCTTAGTGCCAACAATTACAATCCAGTTGTTAGCCTCTGCTCTTATCCCTGATCAGGATGATTGACAGGCTGTTTTCCCAGTCTGTAGCCATTTTCCAATTAAAAATAAAATAGCATTCTGTAACTTCAGAGTTACATGATCTTTATCAAGTTGATCCTTGCTTGCTTTTTGTTTCTGGCAAGGAGAATTTCTTTAATCTTTTTTGGGAACATTACTCACAGAGAAAGTTTCTTTCAAGTAGGGAGGAAGTATCTTTTATTATATTTGCTATAGATCGATGGTGACTTAAAGTATGCTAGTTAGGTGAGGGTCACATATTCATCTTCATTTCACACATTTTGGTAATATCTCTGTCACATCATAATCCCCCATTTCTTCTGTGATTCTGTCACACAACCCTCGCTCACACATACCGCAGGCCTTTGCACAGGTGATTCAAGGACCCGGAGCACTTTTGCCATTTCCCTTTATCACCACTCATCCTGCAGGCTCACCCCAGCCTCACTTCCTCTGGCCGGCCGTCCTGGTTTCTCTGTGCTTCTGATGGACCCTGATCCTTTCATTTTGCAGCACAGAACACTTGTCAGCTGTACTCTCCTTCAGATAAGATTTAAGTTTGTGTCTTTAAGCTAGACGCCCACGAGGGTAGCAGCCATGTCTTTTTGTTCATCATTTTACACTGAGCACCTGTTGCACCTTGGTGCACAGTAGACATGGGCTGAATTTGTGTTGGATGAGTGAATGGATACTGTTTTGGTGAAAAGTATGGTGTTAGGTTTAGGTACTGTGTAGAGTGCGGGCATGAGGCCTGTTCAGCCCCTGCTCCTCAGGAACGTAGAGGAGAACAATTAATGCCAGAGGAGGAGGACACGAGCACCGCAAGTTCACGGGAGGGGGGTGTTCAATGCGGAAAGAAGCTGAGATGTCTTGAAGGAGGTGCATGTCTGCCTTGGCCTAGAAAAAAAAAGGACGCGGCTCTGAATTAATGGGAGAAAAAGGCACATTAGAAGGAAAGAATTGCGTGAGGAAAGGCTTGGAAAGTTCTGCCTGGCTGCAGGGACAGGAGTCCCGGGGTCTGAGGGGAGCCCAGCAGGCTTAGAGGGAAACTGTGGGCAGTAAGTTGGAAGTCTGCGGGGAGCAGGCTGTGGGGAGCAGGCTGTGGGGAGCAGGCTGCGGGGAGCAGGCTGTGGGGAGCAGGCTGCGGGGAGCAGGCTGTGGGGAGCAGGCTGCGGGGAGCAGGCTGTGGGGAGCAGGCTGCGGGGAGCAGGCTGTGGGGAGCAGGCTGTGGCAAGCCTCCAGCGCCAGGCGCTTGGGGTGGGTGTGGAGGAAGTGGCTTCTGAGTAGAGGGGTGATGGGGTCAGCCCCGTGTTTCACGAGATGGTGTCTGCTACGATGCGTGTGAAGACCAGGTAGCGCACACTCGGAACGGGAAGAAGAGAGCTCACATGGGGCCCTGGAAAGGAGGCAGCAAGCGGGATGAGAGAACACTGATGGGGAAACAGATGAAACAGACGATGATGGGGTTTTGCATTTGGGCACCTGAGACTTTAATAGTTCTTCTAACTGCAGGAACATGGAAAACTCTCAGCATGGCACTGGCAGGTGTTGGTGTTCGGTAAATGTTAGTTTTCTTGCTGGTACCAGAAATAAGGAACTTAGGTGGGGAAACCAGTGGGAGGGGAAGGAGCAAGATGGGCAGCATTCAGGTGATGAAGCTCAGCAGGTGACTGGAAAAGCAGGAGTGGAGGTGGCAAGGGATTGTCAGAATTGTTGAAGGCCAAGGAGAGAGCCCAGGGAGAGAGAAGGGATGCGTTAGTTCATCCAGGGTTCTGTTACGAAGTCCTGTAGACTGGGTGGCTTATGAATGGCAGACATTATCTCTCACGTAATGGAGGCTGGAACTCTGAGATCACGGTGCCAGTAAATTCTTTCTCTTCATAGCCTCACCTTGCAGAGAGCTGAGAGAGAGAAGGGAGCTCTCTTGACCCTAGAAGGGTGCTAATCTCATCAAGGGGACCCGACCTTGATCTCTTTGAAACCTAGAGACCTGTCAAAGGCCCATCTCCTAATAATCTCCTAATACCTTCACATTGGAGAATAAGATTTCAATGTGTGGGGGTGCACCCTGGTGGTCTACGGCCTAGTACACCCTGGGAGCAGTCCCACGGACATCCCAATATCCCAGGTTCAAGACCCAGGGTTGGGGGCACAGCCAGTGTTAGCAACTAGATTAAAGTGCTTCTTCCTCCTCTTCCTGCCTACCTGCCAACTCACCTTCATTCCTGCCTGCTTGTTTTCTTAAAAAAAAAAAGGTTATGGTGCTAAATAAATAAAAGATTTCAGTGTGTGAATTTTGGGGAGACACACACATTCAGTCTATCTCGGGTTTTGACAGATCTTGGGGAAGCCATCTTCCTCTGGAGATGGAAGGAGGAAGCAGGGGCCAAGTGAGGAGCAGTCAGACATATAGGAGGGCGGCTCTGGAGGGGATGGCACCTCAAAAGCCTGGTCTTGTAAGATGGTTTTTCCTGCTGTATACACGCTGAACGCTGAGAAGACCTCAGCTTCTGTGGGCGATTGGACTGGGTCATCTGCTACTTCAGCCAGCCATCTTTGTTATTCCCGTCCCTTAACCACACATTTGCCCCATCAGGCAACACACCTCTTAGCTTCTTAGCTTGAGGCAGCCATCAGGTGAGTGCCCACCTCCCAGGAGGTGGGTGGACAGAGCAGCATGACTTCAGTGCTTGGCCCAGTGCCTCACCCAGAATAGCCATTTCACTTCTACTTGTTGAATTGTACTGCTCGCCCCTCCTGCAAACATGTGATTATGAAAGTATCATTTTTATAGGAAAATGAACCATACTGACATTAAAAAATTCAGACACCTTGTTTAAAATTCCTCATCAGATTTGGGATCTACTGAGAGTTTGGGGAATCAGTTTTATTTGTAATTGATTTGTGAATTTTGATGTGTGATTTGTTCACTCTGGGCTTCAGGATTTAGAATGAGGACTGACTCATAAGGGTATCAGAATGGGCTCTTGAGTTAAAATGACGATTCTACTTTCTCTCCTGTAACATGCTATCCACTCCCACCCCTGGAATGTGGTTTCTGTTCTAGTGTGTGTGAGGCATTCTGATAGCATGGTTCTTGGCAAGTTTTCATCCATCTGCCTGGCTTGGGAGCGCATCTTCCCTTTCAACCCATGTGAGACCATAAAGGAGAGTGCCAGACACACACACACACACACACACACACACACACACATCACCATACTTTGACCTTCTGTCTGAGATCTGGACTGAAGCCAGGCTCCACAGTGCTTTGTTCTGCTCAATCAAACCACGCCCCCTATCAGGCAACACACCTCTCAGCTTCTTACCTTTGCACACCCTTATTTTTTTGGTGCTGTGCCCACAGGTGTGGTATTATTGGTTGCGGTCAGGGACTGGCACTGGAGCCAGGGCTGCTAGACCTTCTGCTGTCACTCCAGTACTAGCTCCTCTGGGAATTTCTGGGCTGTCCTTAATATCATTTCATAAGACACATGGCAGAATGGGGAAAAGCAGAAATTCTGGAGGTTGGATCTCTGTTTAATATTTGTATCACCTTGGCAACTACTTAATTTTCCTGAGTCTCAGTTTCTTCGTGTATAAAGTTGGGAACATGACACTACCAACTTCATTGGACGCTCAGGAAAAACAAATGAAGCCATAATTGTGAAGAGCCTAGTTGTGATGCGGACACAATCAGCAGATGTTACCTGTTTGTCTCATTCTTGCTTTTTTCCAACCATCAGCAGCAGGGAGGAACCCCACATACCTTTGTGTAGCACACCTTTCTGTTGGTGCTTATGATGCCCCTCACCCAGAGTAATGTGGAAGGGACCCTTGTTCTAATCCCTTCCCTGCCCCTATAATGAGATTCCAACCCCACCCTCTCCGGGTGTGTCTGGAAGGATGCCCATCTCAGCTCCTGGCCCCTGGCCTTCGTTCCACTCACATGGTCATCTGGGCCATGACTGTGCAGCACAAGGAGGCTCATGTTAGTGCTAAGTTGGTGCAAGGAGCAGCTGCCTGCTCAAACCAGGTAAAGTGGAGAGGAGACATTTGTCGCTGGGATCCGCGGCTGTTCCAAGGACCCTGATACCAGGAAGTCCAGCTGGCCTGGAACCAGAATTGGGAATCAGGAATCGAGGTTGTGTCTGCTTTTCCTTGGGTTCTGCTGCTGTCTCCTCTCACAGACCGCTTTCTGCCTCAGCTTGCACACAAGGGAGAAAAAAGCCGCCCCAGCCAGTTCTAAAACACTCCTCAGTTTGGGTGTCTGGCAGCAGTGAAGCTCCTCTGTACTTGTTTCAGATTCCATGAAGAGAAGCAGATTGGCCCAGCCAGGCTGACCGCCTCTCTTGGGCCCATGCACTGTTAGGTCCTTTCTTCTCAAAGTATGGTTCCTGGACCAGTAGCATCAGCATTGCTTGGGAATTTGTTGGATACTCAGTGTCTTGGGCCCCACCTGGTACTTACAGAAACTTAACAAGAAATCTAGTTGATTTGTATGAAAACCCCATGTGAGAAGTGCTGGTTTGGGTAACCCCATCTGGAGAGCCAATTAATAATGCCTGTTCTGTGCCAGGAGGACTTTTTATTAAGAAAAGCCATATTTCCTTATAACCTTATTTAGAAAATAGTTCACCTCTAAGGATTATATATTTTTCCTCTTCGTCCTTTGTTGTTAACTGATCATAAACTGAGTCAAATGTAGATAAAGTGATTTTTGACCTAACCTTTGTGAATTCATGAACTTTTCGATAGGTCACAAAGAAGCATCTGACTCAGCCTCTGAAGGGAAATAAAAACGTGCAGGCGATAAACTACCACTGTGCTGACCCAGCTCCTTTCCCCACAAGGGCTTTCTCCAAAAGAATCCTGGTCGACGTTAGGGAAATGATTGCATTGACTTCTCAACTTGTAATGATGATCCTGGAGAGGTGTTTGTTGTTCCTTTCCCCACCACTGCTATCCCCAGTGTTGGCTCATGCTCCACCTTTCTGTTGCACTTTCTGATGAGTTGTCAACAGTATGTCAGTTCAGTCTCATGTTGGCCCAGAGAGTTGCCTGGTGACTCATATTCATAGTTAATAAATGCAGCCAGCTGGATGTCCATGCCTCTTTAGTTTTGCATTGGACGTTTTCTGGTGCCACCTCTCTCTGAAGGGGAAGGTGATCTTCATTTTCCTTTTTAGTGAGTATTGACCTGGCAGCTCCTCCAATCAGCACTGAACTTTAGCCTGCTGTTGAACATTGACTCTCTGGGGCGTGCTGGCAAAAACTGCAGAATTGAAATGTAGTATAATTCCTGTGTAGGGAACAAATGTGGTATCTGATGTTTATACATCTCTCTCTCTCTATCCATGTTGCAATTAACATTCATTTTAAGTTATGATAAGACATCTATATTATTGCTGTTTTTTTACAGGAAAGGTACAGGTAGAAGGAAGATGAGTAGACAGGCAGGCAGGGAGAGGGAAGAGGCATCTTTATTTTATTTTTATAAATAAGTAGTTGTTCACACTAGTTGTTTTTCTCCGATCCAGGACTTG
Source organism: Solenodon paradoxus (assembly GCA_004363575.1). Classification (NCBI taxonomy): domain Eukaryota; kingdom Metazoa; phylum Chordata; class Mammalia; order Eulipotyphla; family Solenodontidae; genus Solenodon; species Solenodon paradoxus. The sequence goes on from RJWH01000996.1 coordinate 472,384, forward strand.
AACCCAGGGGTATGTGTCTTGCTCCACCAGGGTGCACCAACATTTGTATTATTTTATCGCGTGAGTTTTTGTGGGGAATCCTCTTCTGGAACCTCAGACACTAACTTGGTTACCTGAATGTCTTCCCAGCACACTGAAGTTGTTGAAGGATAAGCCCCATGTTTTTCACTGTATCCCTAACTTTTAGCACGAGGCCTGGTATGTGGGGGGAGCAGTCCTCATACGCACTGAGTGACTGACTGGATTAACCATCCTGATGTTCTGGTTCACAGGTACTGAGCCATTTAGCTGACGCCCCAGGCTGCGGCCCCCATTTCTGGAAGTGCTGGTGATGTTAATAGCAGCCGTCATTTATGGAGCATTCTCTCGGAGACAGGCACTGCTCTAACCTCTTGCAATACATTGTCATGTAATTATCTCAATTTTATGAGTCAAGTGGTGTATCACCCTTCCCATTTTGCAACTTACTACTTTTAAAGTAACTTGACCAGTCTCATTCAGCTAGTGAGGGTGGAGCGGGGATTGGATTCCAGACCATTTGATTTTTTTTTTTTTTTGGGCGGGGGGGGGGGGGGAAGGTGCAGGCAGGAATGAAGGCAGTAGTAGGCATGCAGATAGGAAGATTGAGGAGGAAGGACCACTTTATTTTCCATTAGGTTGTTCACAATGGTTGTTACCCCCAGGCCTGGGACTGGAACCCAGAGGTATGTGGCCTGCATCCTTCAGAGACAGCTGACTCAGCCTCTGCTCCACCAGAGCGCATCCAGCCAATTTTACTTTGATGCTTGTGCTCAACCCAGGAGCATGGAACTCTGTTTAGTAAGGGCTCTGACATGCCGAAAACGATGGAATACCGGGGCCGTGGCTTCTGCTTGGCAAAATGATAAACAGATACAGATATTTAAAGTGGCTGCCAGAGTGCCTGGTGAGGCCAGCGTGCTGTTGCTGCTCCCCTTCTGTGTGTTTCTCCTTCTCTTTGCAGAAGCAAAGCCACAGACTGCTGAGCGTGTTCCCACTTCTCCGTTTGTCTACACGAAAACCTGGTTGTAGGGACTCTGTGGCCTTAGCAATCTCTTTCTTTGTAATCTGTGTCACCCTGCCTTTATCTAATGTTAGTGGCAAAGCAGTGTCCATGCCCTGGTCAGAAGCAAGTATAGTGAGATGGAAAAATCAGGTTTCATGTCCCTTCTTTATAAAACACAGAACTGAGAGTGTAGTTTGGAACCTTTTTAAGGTTAGATTATCCTAAAAACCTGAGCTCTGCTGTCTTTAATGTGAATGTCATAGCGTGCATGTTAAAAAGGATTTGACAGCAGTAATTGCTGGTGACAGCTCCTAAGTTGCTGATGGTTATTTAAAGGCAGGCTCTTCTTAGGTTACTTCCCTCTACTCTAGCTTTTGGGCAAAACAGTTTGTTCTTTGGTAAGTCCTGTCACCACAGAGTTTTCTCTTTATAAAAGTGGCTGTCTTATTTGTAACCCCCAAAAAGACCTTTTTCTGTCAGGAGTTTGCAGATAAAGAGCAGAACAATGAATGTGAATTGTAAATTGTTTATGAACCTTTTCACTTATTTTCCTGTGATCCTGGACTGGGTGTGAATCAGACACATTTGGGGACAAATTCCACAATTAGTTTCATGTCGCATTTTTGTTTGTTTTGTTTGTAGAAACCTCTCTGAGATCTAAGTTGTGAAGTGTATTTTTTCGGTTTGTGGGTTTTTTGTTTTGTTTTTTGATACACATTTGCTACCGCTCCCCCACCTTCTCGTGTGTGTCTCACAGGGGTGTCGTGTGTGGTTTTAGGAGCAGCACCTCGTAGTCTTGGATTTGGCAAATAGGATTTAAAATTCCCCGGGGAGCTGGGCACCGAGACGGAGGCACAGCCTCAGAATTGCTCCTTATCGAACACATCACCTTGATTTTCGTTGGCAGGATGGAGCGAGAAAGTGTGTGGGCCCCGAGGCCCAGTACCTGCCATTCAGATGCCGTCCCAGGGCTGCAGCGCAGCCTCAGCAGATGGATAAGCCGCAGAGTGGGTGTCCTGGCAGGAGGGCCAGACAGGTGATTTGTTAAATTATTACCCGTGCGCAGCTTCTGGCCTCTGGTGCCAGGCAGCACGGGGCTTGGCAGGATAAAAGGAGGCTGATTACATAGGCAGCAAAGGTGGGGGAAGAGGCTGCTGGCTTCCACTGGACTTAACTGTTGAGATGCCCACAGAAAGTGGTCTCAGCAGCTGTGTGTCTGTGGGACACGCCAGAGCATCTCTGACACAAGAGACTCAAGCACAAGGCCTAGGCTAGGATACGGTTTCCCGGGAAGCCTTATTAGTGGGACAGAGAATCCGAGTGCCACAGCGTTCAGGAAAAGGTACAGGGGCTGTTTTTTAGGAATCGTGTATGTTAAATACTGTGGGTTGAGGGGAAGGTGGGCGACTGCCTTTTACTGAGATAGCTAGTAAACATGGGCCAGCTCCCCTTTTCATTCATTGATTTTTATTCAGTGTCTTCTGTATGTGAGCTCTGTGTTCTGCCTTCCCCCCAACAAGAGCAAGAGGCCCCCTCCCTCTCCTTCAAGCTTGGGAAGTAGACTTGAAGAAATGCACAGTTCAGCGGTGAAGCTGGGTGTATGATCTGAAGATACTCATCTGGCTTCCTTCAGAGCATGGTGGTGAGAATATAAATCAGCTAACATATTTAAAGTGCTTAGAAAACTGTCTAGCACATAGTACATACATATTAGTGGCGACAACTGTTACTGTTATGACCGCACCTGCTGTCATCGTTATTGAGCGAGGAGGGGTCCTTCTGGAGGAAGGATGGGTGGATGCTCTCTTCAGAGGTGGCTACGTGGATCAGGGTGTCTCCCTCTCCTGTCCACTCTTGGAGTTGCTAGGGGTCTCACTCACTCCTGTTGGAATTGAAGATGGGGGTCTGGAGACTGAAAGGGAAGACCCTTCCTCCCCATTGCCCGGCCTAGGAGTGGGCCCAGGTCAAGAGCCTCTTTCTGGAGACAGCCTGGGCATCACTGCCTGGAGCAGCATGAACTCCTTTGATTTCATCTTTTCCTGCCCACGGGCCATTGAAAGTTCAAAGGGTTCTTATTTTTCTACTGCAGTGCCTTCTGGGACATTCAGGACATTTTTTTCTTTCTTCAAAAAGCTAATTTGGCGACACTGACAGAAGACTACAGCAAGAAGTCATTAGGAGCCACTATTCTAAAAAAACCTTTCTGTCCAGGGGAGATTCCAGATCAGAGAGGAGGAAACTTTTCTTGAGCCAGAAAGTATCACTTATAGGATTCCTTGGGTGTCCTTCGTGGATTTGAAAATCTTCTGGTGACAGTGTAGCTTTTCTGCCTGCAGTCTGCTGGCCTGGGAGTTGTGGAATTCTGCTCAGGATGCCTGTGGGTACTCAGCCTCTGGTGGCTGAGCAGAGATGAGGAGGAGGAATCGGAGTTAGAGACCTAAAATTTGTTATCAGTTTGCTAATTAATCCAGGGAAACTGGCTCCTGTGCTCTGTGTCTTCATTTGTAAATTAAACTTCTTTCTAGCTCACCAGGGTACAGATGACCAGTGAGACACTGTTGAACATGGAGGTTATCTTTAGAGGAAGGGATTAGACTTTGTTCCAACTGCAGTTTAGATATTTGACAGGCCAAGGAACTGGCACTTCCTCTGTTTATTAGCATAGGGTCTGGGAACTGCTTCCTTCGTCAGAGTTCCAGATAACTGAAAGTCAGCTGTCTTGGTACAGCAAGATCACTTTCAGTAAAATCACTTGAATGAGGTACTTTATATATTAGTCTCATTTGATCCTCACTTCATTCCATAATGGAAGAATCATACCCATTTTGCAGAGCAAGAAGCTGAAGTTCAAAGAGACTAGAATGATTTTTTTTTTTTTTTTTTTTTTCACAGCTGCATGGTTTCATTCATCCAGTGAATAGCCAGTTACTGGGTTTTCACTCTATGCTAGAAACCAGGATTATCATAGAGGGTATCAGACACAGGTTGTCAGAGGGATAGTTGGGTTTTCTGTAGGATTGTTTGGCTCTAAGGCATGTATTCACATCTTAGAGACGTCCAGTGGTGGAAGGGACAGATAGGCCTATCCCGCTGCTGAGGTCCCTGGGGGTGGTTATGTCTCTGGTCCCTGCCTGCATTGCTGGGTATTCTTGGCTCTCATCACTGAAGACCAAGGCAGTCCTTTGCCTTGCATGTCCCTTTCTACCAAGGCCTTCTACCTCTTTAAAGTTCCCATACTTGAACAATTTAAAATACTTGATAAAAACCTGGCTTCATTGTTAGGCATTTCTCTGCTTTTAAAACCAGAGGATACTTAAACAGAAGGCAGTTTTTTCTTGATGACTCAGGCCTGTCATTATGTATTTTATTGATGTACTGTGTAATTTTGAGTTGGCACTTTCCATTTTTCATGTTCTTCCCCTCTGTGTGTCAGTTGTCACCTCACCTTCAGCCACTAAGATCATTACGAGTTGCCTTTAGTGCCTTGGGGTTGGTTGTTTCTAATTTGTTGTGAAGGAGGAAACTGAGCTTCTGTTTTTTTTTTTAAATCCTTCCTTCCTTTTTTTGTAAAATAAAAAGCAGGAAGTTGCTTGGGGAGACACAGAGAAGATGAGTCAGTGACTTTGTGACAGCTGCCTGTGCATCGAGCTCCATGTTGATTGTAGTATGACCCTGTGTCTGGTACTTGAGGCCTCTGCTGGAGCAGTCGAGAGCTCAGGCTCTGCAGTCCAGTGGAACTGGGCTCAAATCCTGGCCCCAGTGCAAATTGGTTTGAGATCTGAGTCAACTTAATGTCTCTGAGCCAAAGTTTGCTTTTTCTGGCACAGCAGGCGCTCCATAAATGAGGCTCTTTATTAGAGTTGTTGGTGTGATGGTGGGGGAGATTGGGCAGTATGACCCCTGATGGTATCTAGATAACTGTGCAGAGTATGGGATAAAGGCCAGGAAGACCTGGGGTTCATTTCTTACCTTCCCATAATGGGATGACTGATAATAGAAGGATATAGTTAAGATAGATGTTGACTGCATGTGCTCTTAAATGAATGTTGGGGGATCCCCTTCTGGCTCACCTACTCTCTGGGTGGCCAAAGTTTGTCATCTGCTTCAGGTTTTTCATCTGCAAAATGAGGCTGGAAATGGGACCCACCTTTCAGAATTGTTGGGGAGATTAGCAGAATGCATATATGCAGTGCCTGACACATGTAAGTACTCAATACAGGTCAACTGTTACCAGTTAATGACTCCCTTTGGCATTCAGGAGGGTTGATATTCCTTTCATTCCTTAAAAGTTGTAGTTCATGCTATAGTTCAAGCTCCTTTTCCCAGTGCCATAATTAATTTCAAGATCGCTTTTCCTGATCTTTGTTCCCTTAGCTTTTTTCCATTAACCAGGGATTGAAGTAGGACTAATAGATCCTTTGTTCTGGGAGCAGTTGCATGTTCTCTTCAGGGGGAATAGATGCTTTGTGTAAGGTTCCTTCACAGGTAGGAATTGTCTCTGCATCAGGTCTTCAACTGCCTGGGAGCCCTTGGCATGTTGTGTGAAATGCTAGAGATACTCAGGAGATGTGTGTTAAAAATGCAAAGTGTTGTTTTCTGTTTGATATCTCTTCCTCTTCCTCCTCCTCCTTTTCTTCTTTGCTGTTTATTACACTTCCAGTTTTTTTTTTTTTTTTTTTTTTAAAGCACCAATCCCAGGGTTAACACAGGTCCATAAGCTTTACATGGCCTGCAACTTAGCTGCCTGAGCTGCCTGAGGCTCAGGGGGTATACCTCTACCCTTTATCATGGAAGAAATGTGAGTGTACTTTTAGCAGGATTATTCCTGTGCTAGTTACTATTCCATTTTCACCTATTTAGTTTTTCTTGCCACAGTCTTTTCTTTAGCATAAGCACCATGAAATGAGTCATGACGAATTAAGATTATTTTATTTTTTGCGTTTCTTTTAACACCACCGTAGGTGATTAACTAGGATCCTTTCTGGCCCATTTAAAAATAGGAAAAAGGAAATAAAAAGGAAAACATTGAGAAGGAAATGTACAAATAAATATTATTCTTTTTCCCAAAGACTTGTGCCTTGACACAAATTTGCTTCCCCCCGCCACCCGATAATTAGTTGTAACTAAAATACTGTGCCTTTGGTATAATTTTAGAAAGGTTCTACTCTTATAAGCAGGGGACTGGTGATTGACAGCTGCTGTGAAACCTGGGAATGGTGTAATTTCACAAGACCTTGTCATGGGGGGGATTATGTCTGTGTATCTGGGGGTTGGCCATATCCCAGGCCTCCTCAGGAAGAGCTGCCACCTGACTCTCATGGAACTGTCCAAATCTGGTCTTTGCCTCCCTCACCTAGACTTGGACTGGTATGGTAAGTGATTGTGACAAATAGCAGGTGTCTCATTCCTCCAGCGGCCTGGCCCTTGTCTTCAGCTCAAAACCAGCTAGGATCATTTCTGCTTGACTAACATAAGTACTTCTGTACTAGTGATCCCTACTCTTGGGTGTCATTGTTAGTTGGCTACTGTGTTCAAAAGAAAGACTTAGTTTGATTATATAGGTTAGTGAACACTGGTTAGGCATGTGCTTTGTTGAGTCGGGGAAATAATTTCATAAGGAAGAGAGGAGGCTTTGCAGTTACGGTAGCCTTTCTGTCCTCCGGATTTCCTTGGTTGAAATTTGGTAGAAGGGAGAAAGAAGACTGAATACCATCTCGTTCCCTGCAAAAGGGCCCAACCAGGATGACTGTATGTGCTGAGTTGTATCTGATGTCTCAGCATGATTATTAATCATGCTCGTTTTCTTATAACTGCTCCAGTTTGAAAATGGATCAGTCAGCTTTCTTTGAAACCTTTGTTAATAAACATGAACCTCAACTTCTAGTGATATTTCCCCTGTAGGTCATAATAGGACTAAGACCACCACCTTTTCCACCCAAGTCAAGAAAGAATGCTTTTGTAAATGTTCGTTACTAGCTACAGAAAGCCACAGGTCTGCAAAACAAAGAGCACTTGAGAGGTCCCTTGGGAAAGGGAGTGAGGTACAATCTGATGTAACTGGTAGCCATCTCTTTGACTCTTTGCCATACCAGGTTGAAAAAAGCAAAACTTTATTGCTTATTGGCTAAAATCCAATGTGACAATTAGGAAGATTATAAAGCCTAAAGGAAATGATTAATGAATTTACCTAGTGTCACCCGGCCAAGTAGCCATGGTGAACCCAGAGTGGGTGCCCAGATGTGTCTGACTCTCCCCGATATCCCTTGGCTGCCATATTGGCCTTGAGTCTTTTCAGTTCGTGACTTTGATACTGATTTTACTCCCGTTACGAAGGAGACAAAACTGATGCGGAGTGTGAGCTACTGTTCCAGCTAGGAGTGCAGGACAATATTTAATTAAACTCAGGTACTTTTGTTACCTTGGAAGGGATAAAGATGGATGTTTTTGACCTGAGGAGGACAGTAGGAAGGGGTAACAGTTACTGCGATATATTGGTGGGGGTGAGCGTGTTAAAGCCTATCTGAGTGCGTTAAGTCATCTCCCTAGAATCTGTCCAACTCTCAGGGGATCACATCAGGATGTTATTCATGTTCAATAAATGTCAGACAGCTTCCACAGATTTATGGGCTTGTAAATCCAAAGAAGCTGCTATTATTAGGATTTCAGGCAAGCCCAGAATTGCTAGCATTTTTTTTTTTTTTTTTAAGCACTTTCTTATAAAACAGCTCATTGCTGTCAAGTACAGTTCAAGCATCTGGCCGAGAAAGAGCAGGTGATTTATGGATCTTTTAATTAGTACAATTGAGAGCAGTCATGACAATAATGAAAATTGTTTTGTGGCAACAGTGATCTGTGGTAGAGGACCGGAAATGCAAAGTGAAGTTCTTCTAAAACCTCCAGTTTTCCCGTTTGTGTCACATTTCCACAGGTTGGAGATGCTTCTGAGAGATGTGATGGCAGTTGCTTTTTTTTCAAAGTTGTGACAACTTGTGAGGCAAGACTTGACTTTTTCCCTGAAAAATTTGGTGAACTCAGACTTTTAATATAGCTGTGCAGGTGGATTCAAAGAAAAAGAAAAAAAAAAACAGCCTTCACAAACTGTTAGCTAAATGGTACAAGTCTCCACTGAGCTAATTGCATGTTCTCCCAAGAACTTCCTGTGGGAGTCAGACACACACACACACACACACACACACACACACACACACACACTCTTGTGCCTTTGAACTACTGGGAGTCAAATCCATTTTCTATCATGAACATTTTGGCCACTGTGCTGGTCACCCAGAAGACTCCTCCATATTCCACCCCTCTCAGTTTGTGTCATTTCCCCCGATATCTGTTTCTACCTGCATGCCTGCTCTCAAACCTCCATAGCTACATCACAATATGTAGGAGAGGTTTGTTTTTTCAGACAGGCAAATGTGACCTTGTAGATCTGCTCCTTTCATTATTTCATTTTACACAGAATGCTCTGAATACAAATCAGAATAGCATCTACCTTGTGGAGGCAATTGTGAGGAATAAAGATGATAATCTGTACATAATTCCCAACAGGATGCCAGGCGCACACACAACAGGTACGCAGCCTGTTAGTTTCCGTCTCTTTCTAGTTTTAGTGGCTCCCTGCTTTGTTCTCCTCCCCCTGTTGAGACAACTGTCTCAAGCATCCCACGGATCACATGGGAGCCAGTTCCAAGTGCTCTGAGCTCAGCCACTTGATATCTTTGTGCGCTCTGATAGTGAGCCAGTAGTCTGACCCAGAAATGTGTCTTTTCTGACTTTGGTGGCAGTTACCCTGATTCTCCTTTTCCCTCTCTGCAGAGCCTTTCCCTGTTTCCTGTCCTGGGTCTTTATCATCTCCGTTTTCCAAAAGGACATGACCTTTCAGTGTCTGTGCTCAGGTCACCTAAGCTGTCTTAGCTACCTCATTTCTGTGGATGATATTCAGTGTGCACCTCTGATCTGACTTCTCACTTGACTTTCGTGCATTCATTTGCAGTGCCTGACTAGCATCTCCGCCTGATGACTCCAGGTCAGATTCAGCCTGACTCAAATGCAACCTACCCTTCCCTTCTTTCTGCAAAGCACATCTTCCTCTCATCCCTGGCTCCTCTTTCAGCATCTCCTCCTTTTACCTCAACATCATCTTTACTACTGTTTCCTTTCTGTGTCTTTCACTATCCAATTGGTAACAACTTCCCATGAATCTGACCCTGGCGACGCCCCCTTGCACCTGCTCTTTCCCCTCCCTCCTTGTTACTAGTGCCATGGCTGTTCCTACCACCAGCTTCCCTAGCACGCCCATGACTCTGGCAATGACTTTTCATGCAAGTTCTCGCCTCCTGTGTTTCTGCATCTGAATCCAGACTTACTGCTCCCTCATTAATCCTCCTGAAGCACAGGTTTGGGGATATCACATCCATGCCAAACCCTTCCCCGGCTCCCTGTTGTCTATCAAATTATGAAGACATAGCCAAAAATTATGAGGGACAAAGTTTTTCGGACCACTGTTTGATGGCCTCATTATTAGTCTATTTGTGTGTGTGTGTGTGTGTGTGACCTTGGAGGTCCACTTGTAAGGTGAAATATGATCAGTTTTCATTTACTCATGTTATGGACTGAAGCCTCTCCCTCCCCTAGCCCTCTTCCAAATCCACATGTTGAAGAACTTTAATCCCAGTGTAACTGTATTTGGAGAGAGGGCCTGCAAGGAGGTAATTAAAGTTAAATGAGATCATAAGGGTGTGATTAGAGAGGATTAATGTCCTTATAAAAGGAGACACTGGAGAACTCACTCTCTCCCTCCCTCCGCACATGTACAAAGAAGACATGTGAGCCAGGAAGAGTAGTCTCCAGACCCCAACCCTGCTGGCACCCTCACTTCAGACTCTCAGCCTCCAGAGGTGTGAGAAATAGGTCTCTGCTGTTTAAGCCACCCAGTCTATGGAATTTTGTTATGGTGGCCCAAGCTAGCAGGTAACAAATGCTCATCTTAGATCTTTTGTGTGCCAGACATGGGATGTGCAAGGGAATGTGGCCCCTGCTGCCATGTCGTGTTGTCCTTTCCTGAAGTGCAGCTCCAGGTATTGAGGCCCCCAATGAATAAGACACTGAGCATCTTGCACAGTGAGTGTAAGACACTGCACACTGGGTTTGCAAAGAGAATGAAGAGCTCGAGTGGAGGAAAGAAAGGTAAATCGATGATTGTAATTTAGTGGGAGTTGAGTCTGGTCGTGTTCAAGATAGGTATATATAGCGGAAGTCACGTTCTAGGCAAGGAATGTCAGTAGGAGATACAGTCATAAACAAAGAATGGAATAGAAATAGATTATAATGCTAATCATCTTTAGTTCAACACTTGTTTTTTTCACTTCCCCCTTCAGAATGTAAAAGTAAAACAGGAAAAATATCTGCACCTTACAGAATGGTTAAAAAATGCTGAGAATTGTTAAGTGGGAGCGAGGACACTAATAATCCCACCACACAGAGAGAGCCTCTTTGCTCCTTTGTTAATAAACATGTCTTTTAAAAACCACATTGATGTAGTTTAAATGTCTTTGTACTTTTGTACTTATGGATATACTTTCCTTATTAATCTCCTAACTTTCAACATTTAGAGTGTTTCCATTTTTTATTTTTTTATTTTTTAAAGAACTTAAACAATTTTAAATCTTTGTGTCCATTTAAAATGATTTCCTATGTACAGACTTCTTAAAGAGAAATCACTTAAAGGATATTTGGGGACATCCTAATAACCCCAGATATTTATTGCCTCTTTTCTGTGTGAGCAAGTGATTGGGTCTGACTGGCAGGAGTGTGCTGTAGCTGGGGGACAGTGAGTGGAGACTGAGATGTAGCCTTACAGCGTTTGCGTGATCTTCCAAGGGCCCTTACCTGTGAGTGTGGAGACTCTGGGGGCCTTTGAAGGTGTGAGTGGTTTACACGGTCTTTCTGAAATGACATGAAAATTTCCAACCGGCTCTGTGAAGTACTTGACCTTGGCATTAGAAAGTTTTCTGTGAGTCTGGGGCTGTCTTTAGACTCATACAGGGCAGTGCTTTCGACAAGGAAGGAATCATTTACACGTAACAAGTGATGTTCAGTCTTTGTGTATGTAACATACTTCTCTGAGGAAGTTTTGATCAACGGACAAAAAGTTTGATGACAGCTCATTTCCTTGAGGCACATCACTGTATTTCTCAAAGAGGTTTTGCCGAGAGAGGTGTATTTTTAACTGTTTAAAATGTAAGTTTCGCATAGATCCAGAAATACACACAGATCAGAGGTGCACACCCTGATAAATGATCATAAAGTCAACGCACCTGTGTAATAACCACCCAGGCCAAGAAATAAAGATTATCGACACCTATAAAACTTCCTGTCTCTCCCAGCCCTCCTCTCCAACGGCACCAGTATCCGGGTGCTCTAGCAGCCTCTTGCTGAGTGGGAAAGCTTTTAATTGTTTTGAAAACTCATTTTTAAATGAAATAAACCCCAGCAAATCAACCCTTCCCCCTCACTGTCTCTGTCTAACCAGTCGTGTTGTGTTTTGCTTCTCTGTAGACTGACCAGGCAGTTCTCTTGGCTTCTCTGAGACTCACGCAGGCGGCTGTGTTGGGGAGACAGGACTTCTCCCCGTGCGGTCCTTTTCCTGGACTTCTGCTGCATGCCGTGGCAGTCTCGGGATAGTGTTCCGAAAGGGCGAAGGTGGAAGCTCCAAGCCCTCCTGGGGCCTCTCTGTGGAAGTTACTGCATCATTCTGTTGCAGTCTGTTAGCAAGAGCCAAGGGAGTGGCGACGTAGAGTGAGCATGAAGCCGTGTACCATGTCACCCAAGAAGTGTCAGGATCCCTCTGCAGACAAGGTTACTGCAGAACATTATGGACACTGCTGGGACTTACGTCCACCTGCTCACATGCGCACTGTCATCGAACAAAGTAACTTGGGGCAGGTGGGGCTGTTATCTTCAGCCGATATTAGAAGATTGGGTCAGAAATAGAAGTGCTATTAGATTGGCATTTTTTTTTTAAGCCAATTTTGGTCTTTACTAAAGTGTTTTACTTTTCTTGATATTTCTTTTGTTGTTCAAAGTGACGTTTAAAATTTTTTTATCTCCTGCTTTACTAAAATAAAAACTTGTCTGCAGTTGAATTGGTGTTCTTCAAAGAATCATCAGAGGTAAACTTTTTGGCATCAAGACCTCTTCTTTTGCTTCTGTCCACAGACTCCCAGGGACTTCCAGACTCTGGACATAGACAACTATAAAGAGACTCCAGCAGTCTTCTCTGAGGCTTTACTTTTTGTAGTTTCAAATATTCTCCATCAACCTTGGTGTGAAAATATTGATGCGGGTGTGAGTGAACGAGACACACTGATGAGACGCAGGGTCTGTTCAGAAAGAATTTGTGTAGAGAACCATTTGACCAGGGTCACACAGCAAGTGCGGGTCGGGCAAGTTACACCAAGGGAATGTACACGTATGTGTACACACAGAGAAACACATACACACACTTGTGCTGCCACGGCTCTCACTCAGGCAGGGTGGATTCTTGCATATATCTGAGGGGTGGGGGCTTCTCCTTTCATGGGTGTGTCCAGGTTACCTGGAGTGAGAACAGCAGATCTCTAGGGCGTGTCCCAGACCCAAGTTGCTAAGGTGGGGTCCTTGCTCTTTGGGAACTTTTCTCTTAGAAATCTCATGGTTTGCCAGTTAATTTTCCACACATACATCTGCTTACTACCCTATAGATTTTAAGCTATGCTGTCCCGGCATCAATATTATCTCCAAGGAGATATTTTGAGAGTGGAAGCAACATCACATTCTATTATAGCATGTTGTTAGCATTGTTGTTTTTTATTAGCATTAGTTGTTGCTGTTACTACTGAGCCTGATTCATAAATTAAGCTTTGCCATAGTTATGTAGGTATAGGAAAAACGTGGTGTATATAGAACTCAGTACTATCCAGTTTTAGGTACCCACTGGGGGTTTGGAACATATCTTCCACAGATAAGGGGTCCACTGTGTTCAAGATTCTCTATTCCTTTAGTGCCTGGGTTTTGGAATCTGTATTACAATGAAACACTCAAGGTACTATCAAGGCTATTTGATCAAAGAAGACCTCCTGCTCCTCAAACATATCCGATTTATGTATTACCAGATAGATGCCAACTGGGTGATTTTCTTTTCATTGTTTTTCACCCAAGTGTCCTTTCAGAACTGAGTGATGGAATGTTTTGAATTTGATTTGCTAATGATAATGACTTTCCCTTCGGTGATCTTTTTCTATATTTAGGGAGGGTATTGAACTTAATACTTTACATTCATTAACTCACAAAGCTTTTAGGAACTAAATCAGGCATTCTGTGGATAACTCCTGGTATGTAAGGGAAGTCCAGTAAGGACAGTGATAATAGCTCTCAGGTAACTGAGCAGTGGCTGTGCTCATGCTCCTGGCTTTTTATTTGCATGAACTCAGAGGATTCTCCTTAAACTGAGTACGATCAGCTCTGTTCTTGTACCCATTTTGCAGGGCAGGCAATCCAGGCAGAGGGAGTTAAATAATTCACAGAGTTAGTAAATAGCAGAGCCAAGACTTAAGCCCATGCCATCTAAGTTCACAGCCTTGGTACCCTTTCCTGCTTCTCTCAGGGGCTTGACAGTGGTGGTGCCATGTTGCTGCCTCAGTTGGTTAATGATCTCTCTGGCGTTTTGGCTTTTCCCTGAATCTAGGATTCATTATTCCCCTCTGAAGAGAGGAGTTGGCTTCCTTTTAAGTCCCAACAGCTTTTTCCCTTTGTGATGAACCAATCCTATAAATAATTTACAACTTTAAAGAGATTTTCCTTTCTCCCAATGTTGGAATTCTTTGTAACCCATTGGCTGGAGACCTTACCTGCCGGTAGTCATTAGGTCACCTTCTTTCTGATTTGGACTTCAGAGGATACTGTGTCTCTCATGCTCCTTGTCTTCACTGTGCTTTTCCTTGGAGTCAGTGGGTATCTTGAGACATCTCAAAGGCATTCATTTTGCAGAGGTTGTCCCTGGTTACTTAGAGGAGCGAAGATTCAAATAGCACTGCAGGGTGTCTTTATTAGAAACTGTACAAATGAAAGTAAGACCTAATGGCTCGTTTTTCACTCACCTCTTTCCCAATTTAGAAAATATTTGGGGTCAGATATCAGGCATCTCACAATCATTATCCCATCTATTCTTTCAAGCAGGTCTGTGATGTTTGTAGTATTGTCCCCATTTTACAGATGTGGAACCTGAAGGGAGATAGGTAACTTGCCCCCTTAGGTTAGGTAGTTAGGAAATAGCCCAGACGGTTCTGGGGTCAGAGCTCAGCATTTCCTCATTTCAAATCTCGGGCTTTTCCTGTATGACTTACCCATGTCCTTCTCATGCCCTTTAAACCGCCCAAAGAATATACTTGAAAACCCAAACAGTTTTAGTATGAAATCCATTATCTGGAGCTTGCTCTTGTTAATGCCCTTTTTCCTCCTCCTCACCCTCTTTCCATTTCCCTCTGAGTCCTGAGACGAAGTAATGAAGTTTGGAGGAGACGAGGGCTGGGATTATGATCCCTTTAAGTTGCTTGGCAAGAGAAAACAAAAGAGGAGACGTCACGAGAAACTTTCCCATTGAATCTCTAAACTCTGTGAGGATATTCTGTCGGAAAGTTCTGTTCTTCCCAAGAGAGAAATTAAGAAAGGGAGGAACGATCTTGGTGAAAATCTGTTTATTTCACCCTCTCCTCTGACCAACCTCAGTGCTTTATGTGCTTTTCTCTGCTTCCTTTCCTACCACCTACCTTGCAGTTCCTCATAGTGAAAAGTGCATTCTCACAGTATCTAGTTCCTTTCCATTTTTACTATAATTTAACTTTTTCTTTTCTCTTCTCTTTTTCCTTTGCAACCCCCACCCCCGCCTTCTTTCCTTCCTTCTCTCTCTCTCTCTCTGAAGGGAGAGAAGCATTTTATTTAGTTGCTCGCTTTAGTTGTGTCTTCTTAGCTCCAGGCCAGGAACCCAGATCTTTGGACTGTACATGGGCTATGTCCCAGGTGTGGACTTAACTCCTGAACCACATGGGCACACCTAAAAACTTTCTATAGCTTCACGTTGGGCTGATAAGAAACCTCCTGTTTAGGTTTGCAGTGCCCATCTGTGTCTTGCTGCTTTTCCCTTTGCTGCCTCTTGCCCTTTGGTACTGTATGGAACAGAGAGGAGCATAGGGATGAGTTAGTGTTAGCTTTTCTCAGCAGTAGAAGCTAATTTGAAATGTGGATTCAATCTTGAGAATTTTCTCAGCTTCCTGGTTTTTTTCATTCCTTTTTGGGCACCATGGTCTATAAGAAGCCCGACATTGGAGGCTTTGGTATAATATTTATATGTTTATGCCTCAACACATTCTTTTTTCTAAGGGGGTTAGCTCAAGCAATACAAAGAATTTTGTGCCTCAGATTGTTTTAGATGGAATTAAAATTAAAGAGTAGTTATTTATGTAGTTACTTTCACGTTGATATTCAGAGCTTTCATTTTTCCCAAAAGGCATATATTGCTAGATGATACTCTTGAGTGTTTAAGGGTAAAAAATGGTGGTAAGATGCTGGTAGATTCTGTGGCATTGATTGTTTAGTATTCTAAGTAGGCTTTGTGTTTTGCATTTTCTCCCCCATTTACTTCCCATTAAATAGAAATTGCCCACAGCCAAGCTTTCCTTACTCTTTCTTGTTTTGTTTTTTAAAGGAAAGGTGCAGGCAGGAATGAAGGTGAACAGAGGCAGGCAGGAAGAGAGAGAAGGAAGAAGCACTTAATTTTATTTAGTTGTTCATCCTGTTTTTCTCCCTCGGCCCCAAGTTGTGAACCTGGGTCCTTGGGATGGGTGTGAACTGTGTCCACCACGAGGGCAGAGGATGTGACTGCTGGGACACCAGAGCACATCAAGCTTTCATCACTCTTAAACCCCAACTGAAAAACAACAAAGGGATGCAAAGAAAAGGAATTTTATTGTGAAATAGCCAAAGGAATAATGATGTCAGAACACAGGCATTGGGGTAAATTAAACTTGGGACAGAATCTTTGCTTATTGAACCTCTCTGAGTTAGGTCTTTCATCTTGTATGCACTTGACATTGTCGACAACACTAGAAATACTTCATTAAGCATCCTGGACAGTATCTTGCACATAATGGAGGTTTAATAAATTATAAATCTTAGTCCAGTCACTAAAAATGCACAAAATATGCCCAGTAGTCATGTTGTAGAATCAGTTTTGCATGAGAAGATCCCTTTTGGATTAGCTAGTCTGAAGTCTTTGTTTTATCGACCTGGAAATTGAAACCCAGAAAAGTTAAGTGACTATGTCAAAGCTAGAGAACTAGAGGCAAAGCTGAAATGGAATCCTAGAACCTCTGATTCTTGGACTATGTTCTTTCTAAGGTATCTTGACAGATTCAGTCTAGATATTTACAAGAGCATCTTTAAAGTAGAGTTTGCTGGAATTGTGCCTGGTCCTGTGTGTGTGTGCATGTGTTGGGGGCAAGGGCGGGGTTAAAAAGAGCACCTTTCTGGACTTCATCCCAGGTTACTAAATCAGCATCTGCGGAGGTGTAGCCTCCTCAAATGAGAGATCCTTATTTGAATAGACACCTAAGATGATTCTTACATTTCTTACAAGTTTACATTGATAAGAGTTTGAGATGAGCTGTTTGAATTGATGATGAATTTGGCCTTATTGCTCTTGTGCTATAATAGAAGTTAGTATTCACAGAGTTAACTCAGAAGCATTATGGCTTCAGTTTTAGAACAAATTCTAATCTAATTGATGTTAGTAATACTAATGCATAGAGCAGCTACCCCTTAGGGAGTACCGAGTGTGTGCCAGGTCTGATTTGAGCATGTTAAGTTACTAAGAACAGTGTCTGGCATACAGTCAGCGCTTTTAAAATAGTAGTTGTAATACCTTATTTCATTTTATAAACACCCTTTGAGGGGCATTGTTGTCTGTTTTACAGATAAGTAAACTAATGCACAAGGAAGTCAAATGACTTACCCAAGGTCACACAGCCAGCAAGTGGCAGAGCTGGTTCTTGAAATCCTGTGTCTGATACTGAAACCTATGTTGGATAGTAAACAAATGCATGTGAAGTATTCTTTCAATAGATTATGAAAGTTAGAGGATTTTCCTCATTAAAAGAACATCCCTCCAGTTTTAATTGAGTCACCTGAGACAGATTGAAGAGAAACCTTATAATATTCCCATTCTAGCTTATTAAAAACAAAAAAGTCTCAAGTGAGTCTCGAGTGAGAGTGAACAGACTGTTAAAAACATTTATACAAATGGGAAATATTTCTTTTCAGTGTCAGTTTGTGAAAATGACATTCACAGTGATGGGAGAAAGGGGTACCTGGGTGAAGAGCCACACTCAGCCTCTTAAAGTTCAAAGAGCTCAGAAACAGTGAACCTGGAAGTTTTATGTGCTGTGCAACTGTGTACTTTTTCTGGTTCTAGCTTCATTACCTTCCTTGACCCAGAAATTTTGGGGTTGTATATCCTCAGCATACCAACTGCACATGGACAGATGTTACCCTCCTCACCATAGGACATGGTGGTGAGAGCTACAGGTGGGACGCTCATTCCCGCCATTACATGTTCTAGCTATCATGCCTGAAAAGCCATCCCCTATAAACTCAATGGTTATTAAGCAACATGGTTTATTTTACTCTCTAATCTGCAGTGTGGGCAGGGCTCATTAGGGGCACCTCGTTTCTACTCCACTCGCATTGGCTAGGGTGACTTCAGGACTGGAGGCTGGAAGCATCTGGTCCTTGCTCACTCACTTGTTTGCATCTGGGCAGGACTAGAAGAGCCAGTGGTTGGAACAATCAGGCATCTCTTTATATGGTCTCTCAGCGTGGTCTCTTTCTAGCGTGGCAGTTTCACCTCCACAAGGTGGCTCAGGGCTCCCAAGTCATGTGTCCAGAGGCAGGTGCCATGTTGCCTCTTTTACTGCATGTCTGAAATTGTGCAATATCACTCTGCTTGTTCTTTTGGTTGTGGCCAGTGCAGGGCTCCACCAGCTTCCAGGGCAGGGTATGCAGCCCCACCGATAGGAGAGGAATGTCTGTGTTATATTCACTGCAAGAGTAACATGTGGGATGGACTGTATTGGTGTGGCCATCCTTGGAAAATATAATCTACCACATATGTGTTGACTGTGCTCTTGCTAAATAGATTCATTTGGGGCCGGGTCAAGTCTGTTGAGTTCCCTTGTTTCTTACAGCTGGGGCGATTTGTGAATTGGCAGATGTTAGGAATATTAAACTTCAACAGTTTGGGGGTGGAACCTGAACTGAGTTTACTCAGATTCATGTATCTCATGGGGAGTGACTGGCAGAAACTTATCTCATCATGGAGGAATAACCCATAGATTTTTATCCCCTTCTTTTAGAAGTGAGCAAACCTTTAGTCTTTGTCCAGAAAACTGGGCAACCTCAAAAAGCATATAGTTACTGTAAGTTCTCTTGCCAGTTGTTTGTGGGGCCTGAAGTGTTCTAGGGGTGTGTGAATAAGACAGGCAAGTCTCTACTCTTAATGAAGCTTAGATTCACATGGAAAAGACAGACAGTAAACAAGTAAATGGCCAAGAATGTAAGGCTCCTAGGTAAACAGATGGTGAGAGCCCAGATAAAGTGATAGCTGTCATGATATTATTTGAGCCTCGTCAGTTGGTCAACGAGTCATCAGAAAGAGGAGTTCCACTTAGCCCTCTTCTCTGGGTCCCTGCATGTGGCTTCCTTTTGTAAATTGGGATGAAATAGCCAAGGCATGGCTAGGGTAAGCATGAACTTGTTCACAAAATCTTGAAATAATAGTTGGATTAGCTACCCCTTTAATATCTACTCCACCAGATTTTTATTCTCCCTGACCATCTCTAAAGAAAGGGTCAATAGAGATAACTTAGGATTTTAAAAAGTATTGCTTTCACACACTAGATAGTAAACACATGTAATTCGTTTTCCCCGAGACGAAAAGTGTGAAAAGACATCAGAAGCACTCTTACAAATTTATGAAAATGGGACCTGTAACAGGTTATTTAGCGGTTAGTAATATTTGGGTGTGTCTCTTACCACTTAAGGCTCTGCAAGGGCCTCTTACATCATCGTATCCTTTACATAAAATACACATTGTGAGCCTTTTCTGTCTTTGGAGGCTGAGGATAAAGCAGCAGTCAGGGTCCCTATGTTTATGGAGGCTGAAAAAAAGAAAGCAACCAACACAGTACTGTCAGTCATAAAAATATCTAGGAAAGAAACAAATCAAGGTGATAGGGAGGGATTAACTTTTGGTGAGGTGCCAAAGAAGAGCTCTGAGGAGGTGACCACGGTTGTCACTTATGATATGAAGCCAGCTGCCCAGGCTGAAAGAGGAATGGGGCCAAATCCAGGGCATCATTCCTGCCTTGCTCAGTGTAACTGAGGAAAGATGGATGAGAACTGGGGACACTGTGGTTCCTACAGTGTACTGAGTCCCAGAGTAACCCAGAGGTTTCCCGAGAACCCTCTGCCCTGATTAGAGTGGTCCAGGCTGACGATTAAGTGACTCTTAGAGAGGGCAACTCTGCTGAGCTGCTTCTTCTGAGCTCAGGTCTGATGGAAACTGTAGACTTCTTGGCTCTGCTTGAAGCATGTCCCATGAGAGCGAGGGAGCGAGAGATGTCAAAAGCCTGACTTCATCTTGGCTTTCTATTTTTTGTTGGAGAGTTGTTGCTAAGCGACAGATCCCTCTGGAGAGTGCAAAGGAGATGGCTAGTCAAAGAGGGTGGAGAGTGGAGTAGTGTGCGTCCTGCTGAAGGATGACTTCTAGGAACAAAAATCCATAGAGAGTATTTCCTTTCCAGAAGGAGGTCTTGTTGCAGAATTTCCCACGTTCATTGTGTCTACGTCGTCCCACCTCTCTTGTGATCTCTGCTCTTGGCTTTGGGGTTTGTAGACTTTTGCTGGCTTGGTCAGGCCATGCAAGCCTTGAGGTCTGGTGGTAATTACTGCAGTGAGGTGGCCTGGTGTGCAAGTGCATTTACCCTTGTAGAACATTGTACGGCTCTTCAAGGGGAAA
This sequence comes from Solenodon paradoxus, assembly GCA_004363575.1. Lineage (NCBI taxonomy): Eukaryota > Metazoa > Chordata > Mammalia > Eulipotyphla > Solenodontidae > Solenodon > Solenodon paradoxus. Next base: position 492,525 of record RJWH01000996.1, read on the forward strand.
GGGCCTTTAAATGGGAACATTTGGTTCAGATTATTTTGATTTGTGTTAATGGGTTGGTTCCAAAGCCATGACTTACTTTGGGAAATGTAATGGAGAACATTTGCAGGGTGTTATGTGTTTGCTTTTTTTCAAGTGAGATTTTTCCTGCAGCCTTGTGTGGTCACCTTTTCTCATTGTCCAGATACTCCATTAACTGTAAGAAAATCATTGTCTTCTGAGAGAGCATGTTTTCATGAAGTCATCCTTGAAAAGAGGAGTGCGGAGTGTACTGAGTTCATCTGTGAAAGGAGGTTTATAGCCATGTCGTCTGCTTCCTTGTGAATATCTTCACGTGCACTTTGCGTTGTTTATGTCCCTGCATTGTGTACATCTGAGCACAGCTGACACTCAAGTGGAATTTGTTGGGTTCAATACTCAGCATAAAATAAGCATTGAATAATACAGAGTGGGATAAGTTTCTGTGTTTCTGGAAGGACTGGGAGAAAAAGATGTCTAGAAATCCCATTGGCGAAACCCACCATTTTATCTGAAGACACATATAATTAAGGGCATAGCACTTAGAAATCTGTCTTTGTCACCTACCAGCCCTATGACCTTGGGCAGGCTACTTAACCTTTGTGAGGTCAGTTTCCCATCTGTAAAATGGCAGTTCCTTCAAGATTCCATTTTGAGAATTAGAGGAAATAATATATTTATAGATGTTAGCAGATGGTATACTTGTTTAGTAAATAAGTGGCAGCTATTATTATTAGTAGTTATTTTATTGATCTAGAGATGGTATATTTTGACTGCAAAGAGTGGGACAAACTTATAAAAATTATCTTTCTTAAAGGATTATATTAGTTAGACTTATTTCTTTAGAGACTAAGAGGATTTGAGTCAAAGGTTTCTCAAAGTCCTGGTCCATCAAATCCTTTTCATCTCTTGGCATATCCATCTCAGAGGTGGATCTGTCCCACTTTTGATAGTGTCATATTTATTTTCTGTTTCTTCCTGTGTCCGGAGACGCTTGCCATGAATATTCCCTACCTCTTGTAATCACCCTGGAGGTTTCCATGACATCTCAGCCCCTTGGATGGTGTCACATAATTGGCTCTGGGGCCCAGCCTTGCTCCCAAGTCTTTCTGGCTGCTGCTGCTGGCTTCCTGAGCATGCAGCTGGGAGAAGAGTGTGATCACTCCTGGGAGCCAGAGAGGCCTCTCATTGGCATTTGAGTAGAGTTCAAGGATATAGGGATGGGCTCACTGAAGCAAATAATGTGGGATCCATCGTGTCCCCTTTGATTGCTACAACTGGGTCTTTCACTTGATGGTGATATTATAGTTGTGCCTAGTAGTCACTAAATGCTACTTCATGCCAGGCATGCCTGGAGTAGTAATTTATAATCAATCCCCTTATTTCCAGCAAAGAAATTGAGGCTTTTGCTACTCTGATATAACATACCCAGCTTTATATGCACTTCTTTTTTTTTAAATGACTTTTCACTTTTCACCCAACGTGTAGAAAATTCCTCAGTATCAATGTGTAAATACATGGGCAGGATGGGCATAGTGAAAAGAGCGTTGAACTGAAGTCACTTTCTTACCCATATCTCTCCCCCAACCTTTCCTGTTACTCTTCCTTTTCATTGATGAGATCTGGCCTTTGCCTGGAACAGGTGACACCATGATGTGGATGCTGTGCTCTGGCCTCAGACACTTTCAGGGTTGCATCCTGGCTTTGCCATTTGCTAATGAAGGGGCCTTCCCTGAGCCTCAGTTTCTTCATTCAAGGATGAGAACTGTCTCATTCTACTTCTGTGGGGACTGAGGTGACTTGGTTAAAGCATCTGGCAAGTGTCATTAAATATAATAAGCTAGCAATTAGAGATGGCTTCATATGATTGCTTTTTCAGACATTCTTGTCTTGATTGAGTGAGTTGGTGGTTTTAAAGGCCCCCCCCCCTTTTTGAGAGGAGTGTCTCATACTTTATTGAGAATCGATGAATCTGGATTCTGTCCAAGAAAATGCCTGTTCAGCCCAGCTCATACTCACCTTTAGAAGGTTTAAGACCTTCTAAAGCTCCTTGTCTATGAACTGCAGGGGGAGACCCTTTGAGTTGGGCCCGTTTCCTTTCTGCAGGCCCTTCCTTCTCTTCCCTCTCACCCCACTTTCTCTGCAGAGACCAGGGTGGTGTGAGTGCTATCCCTGAGGCCTGGAGGGCCGTGCCTCCTTTCCTCCATCGCCCTTCGCCAACAAGCAGCCTTCTGATTTCTTGGCTCTGGTGTTGCTGCCCAGAACCAGTCCCAGGAATGTCCTTCAGGAATCGCAGCTCTCCAGGAAGCAGGGAAAATCAGTCTTTGTCTTCCTTGGATGGGTTATTTCAGAGACTGGAGAGGGACAAGATGGGAGGGGATCCCAGGAATAACAAAACTACCACTGTGCATGGAAGGCCTGCTCTGTGCCAGCTATTGTCCTTGGTGCTTGGAATTCATTTCTGATGCTTACAGGGGCCCTATCAGGTGGATGCTGTGAGGACTCCCATTTTTCAGCTGAGGAAACTGAGGTGGAAGGAGGTGAAAGGGCAGAAGGAGGGAAGTCAAGCCGTCTTAATCACCAAGCTCTTCCGTATCACGCTGTTCTCTCGGGAGTGAGGGCCTGCTTCACACCCTTCGCTGTTGATAAAGGAAATGATTTTTCTCCTGCTGGCCAGACATCCGCAGATGCTGGCTTTGTTAGTGCCCTAGATGGCCTTCTCAGTGCTGAACTGCAGACTTGTGTATTTTTAGAAAAGGAAGAAGCTTCTGTGTCTACTGTTTATGTAGAGACATATCAGTTTCTGAGCATGAAAAGCAGCTAAAGCAACTGAGTGCTAGCCCTGGGGACATCTGCACACTGGTGGCCTGGTCTTTTGGCTGGCTGATGTTTGCTTTGATGGCTTCAGGGACAGGACTGACCCTCAGGCCTGTTTTCTTGATAGACTTAAGTGCTGAGCCCCCGCAGGGATCTGTTTCTCCCTTCTCCAAGCCTGGACTTGCCACCGGCACAGCTCCTGGTTTGTCAGCAGCTGGTCAGGCTTCCTTTCTCTCTCTTTTCCTGCTGCATTTTCTCCTTTTTTCTCCCCTCCTCCATCCCACCCACATGCCTAATTTCCCCTGCCAAGACCAACTGCATTTTGAGCTCCTGTTCTTGTCAGAGAGGCTGAAACTGACCACCTAAGGTGTCCAGTCATAAAACCAGCACTGCTTGTGAATTCACGGGGCTGCACAGCCGCACAGGGAACGCAAGGGCAGGGCACCGCAGTGTTTAGGCCCCTTTGTGTTGCTATGGCTGGGCCCCACTGACAGCTGATACGTGAGTGCTCCTAACCTGCCAGGCCCTGGCTGGGAGGATTATCTGTCAGCTCCTCCCACCAGCGCTGTGCAGCTGGCTCCCGTATTACCTCGATTTTCCAGATGGGAATACTGAGGCTTGGATGGACCCATAGCTGCCCAAGGTCCTGTAACTGGGTAGCTCCACTGCTCAGATGGGAAATGAGGTGCCTATGTGAGGTGGGGACGAAACAGCAGAGAATAGGAGGAGGGTGGGTGGGGCCTGGTGCCATCGACACTGTCTTCTGGCTCCCAGGAGGCTATCCCTTGGTGTGGCAGCAGTGAGCCAGAATTTCAGGTCCTCCTAAGGATTAGTCTCTTTGACCTTCTCCGCTCTGACAAAGAGGATTTGGATGAGATTTACCTTCAGTGGGGATTTTGTCTTGGGTGAGGGCTGCGGGACTGGGCCTGCCACTTCCGAGATGTGCTGTGTCATCCCTGCTCGCTCTGCTGCTGTGACCTTCCCTACCTCTTCCCCTTTATACCCGAGTGAAGATTGCATCCGGGAGACACTGGGGAGGAGAACTGACATTTTGTGCTGTCCTGTAAAACTATATGTAAGATGCTCAGCAACCACTTCCAAGATGCTTCCTTATCTTATTCTGGTAGTTTAGCAGACGTAGTTTAAGATGTCCTTGATTCTGTTCACATTGTGTGTTCATTCTTCCGTTGCCTGAGTATTTGTATGTTTAAAGTATATATGTACATCAGTAGTTCTCCCTTTAGTAAAGGAGGTTGCCATGGGGACAGAAATACAGAGCTAGACAGTGTGTGAAGGACTTCTGTGTGTTACCTCAGAACAACCCAGTGAGGTAGGTAGGAAACTGGGGAGAAAGGGGCAGGAAGAATCGTGATCGAGAGCGTTGCCAGGTGGGTAGGATTGCTCCTGGAGAATCTCTGCTCTGTTGCTGCTTACAGTAGACCTTGGGCATATTGCTCAGTCTCTCTGGCTTTCCGATTTTCACCTAAAATGGGGATAATAGTGCTCACTTTATAGGATTTTGAGAATCTAATAAGATCATGTTTATACATTTCACAGGATTTCTGTAGTACATAGTATGCTCTCAATACACGGTGGCTAATATTTTTGACCTTATTGTCATTAGATACACTTATCTCCTTGTTTTAAAGATACAGAAACAGAGTTTTGGGGAAGCTAGCCCAGCTCAGGACATGCAAGGAACACAGCAAAGGATGGGACTATATTAACTGATTTAAATGGCTTCAATAGCGTTCCACGAAGAAGGTTAGGGGAGGGAAGTGACACTTGCCTTTTGTGGGGAGTGGGAGAGGCTGCAGGCCAGTTGGCATGAGATCGAGGAGGGCTTCATGGAGCAGATGGCATTGGAAGGCCGGGCCTTCTGGACAAGTGGAGTTGAGGAAACTACATGTTGGTGGAGAAACAACGAGGGCACCTGCTCCAAGCTGAGGATTGGTTGTTGTGAGCTCAGGAACCCTCAGATTCAGAGCAGAAGCTGGGCTGTCTTAGCCCTAAGAGGGTGGGGTCGGGCCACCCGCTTTCTCTGACCTGGAATAGAGCGTCCATTGGGAGGGGCTTCGGGGCAGAGTTTTCTGTCCAACTGAATAGCAGTAACTGGAGGTGTGTGAAAGCTTTAGCTGGTGAGGGGGAGTGACTTGGGAGAAAGGGATTCTGAACTTCAATTGGAGAAGTTGATTTCTGCCCTGGACAAGATCCAGGCTTGTTTATTTCTGCTGTAAAACACCAACCCTCTCAGCCACCTGGTATGAAATTGTACGTTCTTTAAACACTAGTTTGTTTGGGTTTTACTTAGACTGTGAATCAGATACTCCCTGAGCTATTGGTCAGCATCCTGATGGTAATAGGAGATTAGAGGACTGGGTGGCCATCTCTCTCCCTGGGGTCATTTAAATTTGAGACCATAGAACCTTGAACCAAGCAAAAGCTGGTGTGTGGCCCTGTGGTTTTCTTAGTCGTATTTCCTTCCTTTATTCTCTTCCTATTTTTCTTTATTTTCTGTGGTCACATTCTCACCATAGGTGGTTTGACTGATTAGCCGAGGGTACATGGGCCTCACTTCATCTCCGCAGTGGGTAGGGGTAACATCACATGCAGGCCTGTTGTGTACATAGTGTGGAAGAATCTTGCCTCCTTCAAGTGCTTTTTGAGACCAAGATTTACTTTATTTTCAAACTTTGGCAGCTCAACAGGTGATTTTCATACATGGGGTTTTTCTAGAGCAGGCGACACACAAGATTGGAAGCTCCTCAAAACCCAGGAGCTGCTTACTTGCTCTCAGAAGTCCAGTTAATGCTGTGGGACTTAACTGGTGGGCTTCTGACTGGGTCAGGATTCCTGTCTCCTTTCTGTTTGGTTTCTTCATCTTAACCATGTCATGACCGTCAGAGGATGAATGCCAGTGTGTTCCAGATTCCAGGAGCAATATTTGCACTGAATTGGTTGTATTTTTATTTTTTAAAGGAAAGATGCAGGTGGGAATAAAGGCAAGCAGAGGCAGGCAGGTAGGAAGTGTGAGGAAGAAACATTCATTGGTTTTACTTTAGTTGTTCATCTTGGTTGTTCCCTCTGGCCCTGGGACATGAACCTGAGACCTTGGGATATATGCGGACTGCGCCCAACTGCTGCTCCACCAGGGGGTGCCTGGATTGATTTTAAACGGGAAGTTAGAATTCAGATTCTTTATCAGTTGCATGGCAATTCCATCTGAAATTCCAACTCAGTCTAAAAAACTGTCTTTTTCAAACTGTTTTCTCTGGGTCACAAGCAGCATTATATAAAAGGCAATAGGATGGGAAGGAAGGCCTTCAGTTTTGAAAATGATTTTGAAAGATTGGCACCATTTGGAAGACTGGGTAATTTTCATTTTGACTAAGGTGATTCAAGTAGGTTTTTATGATGAAGTAGGTGTGAATTCTCTCCTCTCTAGTTTCTCCACACTTGGGTGAGACAACTTCCCATAGCAAAACAACCCCCCCCAA